>JASAND010006749.1:0-21530 GCA_030248195.1 Trissonchulus latispiculum
ATTGGCGGCTGGGGCTCATTGGTAGTAATAGGAATTAGGGTTTCGGGTGGCAAGGTTAGCTCTCCCATAGATTGGGATCGCTGACGAAGGTGGGGTCGAGGGAGTCGTTTGGGTTTGGGCAAAGAGTCGCTTCTGGTGGGCTCGTGGGGTTGGCAGAGTTGACCGGACATGTCCAGCTCCTCCATGCACTGGCGAATTCGGCCCAGAAGGTTCAACAGCAGGCTTTCGAATTCTTCGAATTTTTGGCGGGTAAGGTTCATGGTTGAGGAGAAGTCCCCAGGGGACTTCTCAACAGCTTTAGGAAGTTTTGGGTACGATTCCTGCTGATGATCCTCCACCGGGCTAAGCGACTCTCGGGGATCCTGGAACATGTCGCCCAATTCAAAGCACGGAGCCCACTGGTCGGGGCCAAAGGGATTAGTGGAAATAGCAAGAGGGGAGGCGTGGTCGTGACGAGCACGCTTGGAATGTCGGGAAACTATTTTCCAGGAGTAGTTTCCTCTGTTCCGCATGGGGTGGGAGTTTCCGGGGGCATTGCGAGTGGAGGCCGTGGTAGGGGTAGCTGTAGTGGGACCATCCTGGTGATGCGAGGTACTGGGGAGGTGTTGCTGGCCCTCGCCAGTCAGCAACATCTCCCCAGGGCTTAGAATAAACTTAGGGGTGGGATGTGTACGTACTTTGTTAAATGTACGTACATGGTTTGTACGGGGTAAAATTTTGGGCGTCAACAGTGGATCAATTAGGGAGGGGATAGGTACTTGGATCTTGTTGGACGCTACGGGCTTCCCGTAGCATCCGCGAGGGGGAGTCCACTGCTGACGATTAAACCTTTCGCAACCTCGCAACACCAAGTTTTTCCTTGCTGGCTGGGGGGCTACACTCCGGGTGGGTGGGTAGACAAGTCCGCGGCCTCCACTGACAAGTTCGTGTGCGTTTGGGCTCCAAAAATGAAAGGCGACGTTGGACAGGGTAAGGGGGTTCGACCTCGTGGTCAAACAGGCTGGGGGGTTTCGTAGATTGGGAGGAGGGTGGGGATGGGGTATACTCCGTTAAACAAGAGGACACTGAGACCGTGGGGGACTGATGTGACTCCGGGTGATGGCCACTTGGTGAGAAATAGGGTAAGGGTTCGGGCTCCTCTGAGCTCCGATTGGCCGTCCGAGGGTTATCAGTCACTTCGTACGCGGGCGCCATATTAACTGGGTAGGGGTCAGACCGGGGGCGCACGTCGGGGCTTACTGACGGCGCCCCAGGTTGGCGTTTCCCTGGTTCTGGAAAAGGCCATCGGAAGTGGGTTGATGACTAACTTGAGGACTGGGTTGGGGTTGGAGGTCACTCAAGTCACCTCCTTGTTGGCAAAGGGGGGTCCGCGCTTGGGGTTGGGGGCTGGCCATCACCTTCGGACTCGCCAACATACGTAGGAATCCGGGGTGGTTGGGCCCCAGGTTGTCGACTGCGCGTATACGGGTGGGGCAGTATTGCCACCCGTGCCCCTCTTGGGTGCACCAGAAGCACAACCTGGGCCCATGAGTTCTGGAGTTGTGGTTACGAGGGTAAGAATTGGAATTATTTCGAATTCCATATGGGCGGGGTTTGATCTGATCATGGGGGCCTTGGGATGGTTTCGTTCCACTAGAGGCCGTAATGGATTTGGCATGGCGTTTCGTGGACGGGCAGGTTTGCACTACCAGGGCTTCCCTAGTAGGCAAATGGGGTTTAGGGTATCCGGGGGTATGGGGGGAATAATCATAAGAATACTCCAATGGGGTTTGTTGGGGTGGGGGAGCCCATCCACGACACGCGGGGGCTTTGGGACAAAAACCCAGAGCGGGTTTTTTCTTGGGTTGGGGCTTTCCGGACAGATGTTCCAGGGGAGTGGGGTTGGGGGGTGGGGCTTCTTCGCTCGGGTCAGAACCGTCCAAGTGAACCGTGGGGTCATGACGGGAGGGGCTTCCCCTACCTCCGTCCTGGGGGTAGTCCGACGAGGGGTGTAGATCGTCCTCGGGACTCAATCCTGACCCGAGGCGGATGTGGACGGAAGATCCGTGCTGCCCAGAACTTCCGACCACGGCCCCAAGGTCAGGAGGGGGTAGGTCAGGAGATCGGTCATGACGGGAGGGGCTTCCCCTACCTCCGTCCTGGGGGTAGTCCGACGAGGGGTGTAGATCGTCCTCGGGACTCAGTCCTGACCCGAGGCGGATGTGGACGGAAGATCCGTGCTGCCCAGAACTTCCGACCACGGCCCCAAGGTCAGGAGGGGGTAGGTCAGGAGATCGGTCCACTCTGGGTTTGCTGTCAAAGGGGTCGTCTTCAGGGGGGCAATGATCCATTACAAACACGACACAAAAAAAACACAACTCACCAAATTAGTTATATACGTATATCCTATTTTTGGGCAGGACCGGGGGGCGATGGGGATTTTCAGGGTAGGATATACGTATATAACTCAAAATCGGGGTTCTCCGGCCAGGGACACGAAACTCCAACTGTACGTACGTATTCCGGGACCAAGAATCGGGGGGTTGGGTCGAATCTTCAATTCGACCTGAAATTGTTGGGGTCTCGTCCGGGGAGTAGCAGCAATCCACCAGTTGGGAATTCAATCGTCCAACGGTACAGGGTTAGATTCCTGGCCGAGCCCCGGAGTCCAACGGAAAAATTTTTCCAAAATTTGTATTTCCCTCCCAAAAAATTTTCTGGGTGAGGGGGGACTGATTGGGGTAAATTTAGGGCGGGCAGGGAGTTGCTGGTATAGTGGGGTTGGATTATCACTTGGCGTGGTCCAGGTGATAATCTAGGGGTAAAGTTGGTCTGCCCAACTATAATAAATAATTTCCAAAAGGATGGGAAAAAAATAACACAGCACTTAAAAATTCACAAAAATAGGCACGATGATAAAATAAACACACCACTCGTCCGCAGAAAGGAAAACGGGACTAATAAAATTCACGGGGGATTGACAGGAAGTCAGGCGTCTGACTGGGACTTTAAGCGATGCGTGGGCGGCGCTTTAAAGGGCCCAAGCAAAGTCAGGCGCCTGATAAGGGCTCAAGCGATGCGGGGGCGGGCCAAAAAAGTTAACACAAAGGTTTGCAATTGGGAATGACGTCAATTGCAGACCTTTGTGAATCCACACGGGGGGAATGGGTATATCAGACCGGCGGATCCAGTCAAGGTAAGTAAAATAGGGAGGGGGGAAAATTATGTAGGGTTCTAAAAAGAATTTTTGGGCTAAGGAGGGGGCTAGAAAAATTAATTTAGGGGAGGGGGAAAAATATTTCAGGGGGGAAAAATAAAAAGGGGAGAGCCTAGAGCTGGCAGCCTAATGTAAAATAGGCTGACAGTAATAAAAAAAAATTGGGGGGAGAGCCTAGGCCGGGCAGCCTAATGTAAAATATGGGGGAGCTAGGGATTTTAACCACTGAGCTCAAGCCCCAATTTTACAAGTGGAACTGTGCGCAAGACGCTGACCTGCGACTGCGGGTGGAGATATTTAGTCCAGGCGGCTCTCTACCACCGACTTGCCTCGCCAAGGGGGAAATGGGCACTTTTTGGGGGACGCCAACGGGGCGCCTAACAAAATTGGGGAGACACGCACACAAAAATAGGCTCAGATACAAGTCAGCTCCGGGCTAGTCCCAGAGCTCTACCTAGCTAAGAAAGGAGATCAGAATAATTAAAGCTTAGTAAAGTTAATTAATTAGAACAAATAACAGACAACTGGCAGATTTATTGGGACGGCACAGGGCAAGGATATTACAGGAAAGTCCGTCCGGCGGTATCCGGACAAGACAGACAAGTTACAGCGGGCTACCCGCACAATAACAGGAATAGGGCACAAAAGGGGGAACACAAGCAAAGGGAAGGGGGGAACCAGCAACAAATTCGGGCAAGGGAACAGTACAACAAAATTGGGGGGAGGGGAGTTAGCTAAAGAAGTTAGACCCAGGGGAGGGAACGGGGGCAACCCCGCTAATTAGGTGGGAGAAGGAAAGGGGGAGAATTAGGAGTGAATTGAGAGGTAAGTAAAAAAAGGGAATAAAAGCAAAAGAAGGGGTTAGGGATTAAGTTAAAAGGGATTTTGAAAGGAAAAAGGTGAAATAAATACTTACGCTTTCGGGTGTAGGTGGCTAACAGGGTGGGGGCCCCAATCTCAATAACCGACCTCTCTCTCGCTTGAAAAACTCCCAACTGACGAAAAGATGATGTCATCATTCAAGGAGAATTTTGTTATGCGTTGGGAACGGGAGGGTCTATCTTCGCTAAGCCAACAAGGATTGGAAATAAGTGCAATGTTAAATTTACGCTCAGAAATAACTGGTTTTAAATAATTTTCGAAAGATGAGCATAAAGTTAGCACTGCACAGTTTTTAGGGGAGGGGTTTACATACAAAATAATACATAATTATCGGACTTCCCAACAATTATAAAAATACAATATTTATGGGGAATTTGGGGGATTTTGGGGGAGTTTTAGGAAAAACAGCGAAAGTGGGAATTAGGAAAGGACTTGGAAGGGGGGTGATAACGGGGACGTTATTACCCACATTACACTTGATTTTGTTGTGAAAAACCTGTTGCATTCTGTCTGCACTCTAGTCTTCTAAACTAGCAAAGTGAAAATCAGTTTAAAGAAGATTTACTGATCAGCAGACAAACAGTTGAAGCTACTATTTCTTTTAGTAGAATTGTACTGGTTTTCCTGTAGTTGACTTGAAGAGGATCTAATAAAATGAACTTTATTGCAAACCTGTTCACTTTGGTAGCGAAAGTTCAAAACCAGAGTAGAGTACAATCGTTTAATTCTGCGTTATATACCTAATTTATACTTTATTATATACTTTATACTGTATATATTCAGGAACATATAGACAAAATCCGGTCTGCACGCCATGTTGCTCATGTTGATCTCATCAAAAAGGAGTCAACTGACTTTTTCATGCTTTAAGACACAGAGATTCAACAGCACCGCATTCATGCAACCGCGCTCCCTCCCTGCTTCCCATTTAAAGACTAACCCTAAATTTGGCTGCGCAGCGGGCCTACAATTTCCTAAAGTGTAAGACAAAACTTTTAACCTTTTGCAGACAATCTTGCTTGTTAAAGCCTGGTTTACACTATCAAACTTTCTTCTGATTTTGTCAGATGGAACAAAATATCAGAGCAAACATTTTGTATCCAACTTGTAGTTTACATTGTCCATCAAACAAGCAAGGAGTTTATGACTGACAATGCCAGTGTCCAATGAAATTCAGCTTCTGTTGCTTCACACCAGCTCTTTTCAAAATCAAGCAATATGACTGGTCAGTTTCGTCTGATATCAGACGGAATTTCCATTTTCGTCCAACAAAAATTTCATTGTCAGAGCTGAGTTAGTTAGTCGTTTACACGCGAGAATTTCGACTGACTTTTGTGTGAAGAAAATTTTCATCTGACAAAGTCAGAAGAAAGTTTGATAGTGTAAACCCTCCTTAAGTCATTTTATTCTCCTTTTTTCGTCTCACTGTTTTTATCTCGCATAGAGGCGAGATACTTGTGATCGAATTTGTCTCTTTTTGAACTGTTTCGACTCTTAGCTGAAAACATGCCCATGCTCAGTACAGACCTCAATACGTGGCTGTTTCAGAACCTGGGGGCATTGATAGAAGTTGTCATTCAAATATTTTCCATTGAAATAACTTTTTCTTGGACATCATATAGCTGTTGTTATTCAAAAGAAGCTGAAATTTTTAAATTTTCAATAAAATTTTAATCTGTAATAAATGAATGTTGTTTCTGCCACTTTATTCTTTTGGTGCCCCCTTCGGTTGAATATAAAATTCAGGATTCATCGGTTTTTGTACCATATGCAAATAAGTTTCTCCAGTGGTGGTCTCATTTAGCATTCTTCAATGATGGAAAGCAGTTTGAATTATGCGTGGTTGGACATGGTTGCAAAGTTATAGGTCGGCGAAAATCCTGCAATATGCTATATTGCATATACCATAGTCAGCTACGCTCTTATTTAAGTTTAAAGAAAATAAATTTTTAAAGAAAGATTATTTCAAAAGAAAGAAGGAAGAAAGAAAGTTAAGGCAAAGGTCAAGTATAATTTAATCCTGACTTCCCTCCCTGTGTGCGCTTGTTGCACATAAAGCTTCTGCTTAAATGTGTTAGCTGTCAATCAAACTTTGATCTTTACGTTAATGTGACCTTGACAGAAGAGTGAAAGAAATATTCTTTTGAAAGAAAGAAATAAACTTTATTTCGAAAGATTCTTTCTTTTAACTTAAATAAGAGCTTAGCTATACTACATAAAATCTAGAGCTGAAAAGATAGACAGTGCAGGTGGCTTAGTTGGCCTGCAGCACCTGAGGCTCCCTAAACCGCACTTGTGTTCTGGACTTCTGGTGAAATGGACGCCATCCTGTTAATGTAAGGCAAATCCGAAGATTTCTTTGGTGAAGCCCTGGCGCCTGCTCAGACTTATAGCTTACGTGTACTTTTACCAACTTAACCCCGGCGTCGTTCTTAAAATCGTCTATATACTTCGATAGTATGTTATGCGCATACCTTGCAATTAAGGCAAACCTTAAACGGTAAATTAAGGCAATCCCTACTTTGTTATATATAGGCCTATATGTGCACATCTTTCTAAAGGTGTGCTCATAACAAAGAATCACCAACTCCTAGAAATCTCATGGAACGGATTACGTTCAGCTGCGAGATAGTGACCCGTTTAGGGGCCTACTTGTTTTAAAACTATTGTTATCCAAAAGGTATTTTCAACAAGATTTTAAAATTGAAGTCTCAATAAATAAAATAAAGTCAATTAAATTTTAAAATAACAACATAAAGTCACACTGAAGTCTAAAATTCATTTCAGTCAAATTCAAAATAAAACAAAAATAAAACTTAAAAGTTTAAGCTTGTCGTTAACATAAATGTCTGTGTTAAATCCAGTTGATTTTCAGAGGTAATATCATATAACTACGGCTAACTCGCAACCCAAGATTTTGTGATTTTTCAAGCGAAAATAGAGTTTAATTGAAACTCGAGTTTTAGTATTTTCCAGGATTAGATGAATCTAAATCTACCTTCGCCATGTTACCAGTTGAAGTATACGACCTGTGCCCAGTTCCAGCAATAGAAATGAAGCGACAATCAGTGCCAAAATTGATGATAACACTTTGGTAGAGCGATTTCTACGTTTCATTACCTAACCCTTATCCTGCACAAATACGCTTTGGACAACAAACGCAGTGTATAAGCTAAAACGTCAGCTATAAACAGGTAAAAGTGTGATTTTTCGCACAGTTTTCTTTTGTAAAAAATTCCATATTTACAGATTCACAAATAACTGGTACCAATAAAAAGTTTGAATTCTATGGTACTTATTTCATAAGAAATCGTGCCACAACTTAAATCTGTCAGTAGCAAAAGGCCACAGCGACACATTTAGAAAACACGGGAGACATCGAATCAAAAATAATAAAGATGTTTTTTGTGTGAAATGTTTTTCTTTTCTTCACGATTTTGACCTTTTATTTGAATCAAATTATCTTTTTGGTTTCTTCACTTCTTCAGTTTATCCTTAATTTCATTTATTCCTTGGCAGTGGGATGCGAAACAGGTCAACAAATCAGATCGAATTTTCGACCCATGTAGTTCCCCTAAAACTGGAAATAATATCAAAGTAACAACAAGTGACAAAATAATAAATAATTAGCAAATCAAGCAAAAGTATTAATAAAAAAGAAATAAGAAATACATTTGTTCATGTTTATTAACAGACTTGTAGGAATTTTTCTTGTCTCAGGTGCTATAGTGGCGCATCTCTTTCCCATTTTCCGTTGCTGTACTTCCAACAGACTGTGGGCTGGCGCGAAATCATCTTCTAAATGCTACTACAGCTGCTGCTATTTCAAACTAGCTTGGAGCAAGCATATCCTAGTGGCTCAATCGGTTGAGCGTTGGTCTGTCACCCAAAGACTGTGGGTTCAATCCTCACTTAGGCCCGAATTTTTCGATTCACTGGTGCTGTAGTGCCACATCTGCGTTTTTGAAAAACTGACGCTATTACCACGTGAGCCCTTGGTTTCTGATTATCCTAAATAGCTGAAATCAAGTTTGCAATAAAATTTTTCAGCTTTGAACTATTTCGTGTAACTCAGCATGCAGAAAAGAATTAGTCAGAAATTATCTCCAATTTCCCAACTTTTGACCTGTCAAAACGTTTATGTGATGATTCGGAAAATTTCAAGTACATTTTTGATGTTTGACAAATTTTCAAAGTGTCTTGTGCCTGCGTGAAAGCTGATTTTGGCGAATTCAGAAATCCTTCAAAAACATTTAACCTTATAAAGGCGGACGGAAATAAAAGTTTAGACTTGAGCAAATTCCTATGACAAACTTGTAAACATAAATTTGCAAAATCAGTCGTTAAACTTGGCTCTATTTTTTGAACTTTCCTCCGAAAGTACATAGTTTCCTTTCTCTCGGTAATCGTCTATTTCCCACTTTGTGTCATTTTCTGTTTCTTTTTCTAAATGTTTATCACTCACATTCGTTCCAAGCAGTTTACATTTACAATCACCTTCTGACAATTTGGTACTCCTTTGGTGCTCCATTGACTGTAACTCAGGCATGGAACAATGCCAAAAGTTTACACACCATGAGTATAGCACACAACTATGTTGGAATCAGGCAGGCTTCTCTTCTTTGCATTGCGGCATCAAATTCACTAATACTCAAAAGTTAACGCAAAGTGTAAGAGATTCATTCATTTAGTAGAACTCCCCTAGGAGGGTTATCTTAACAATCACATCAAAATCTTTCGGAAACCTGAAATCTTGATATTCCTAACTCTGTTCCTCACTGATTTTGAATATAGATTTTAATGTAAATTTTCAGCAGTCACAAATGTTCAATGTTTCAAACATCATTACCAATAGTGCATCATTGCACTTGTTATACATAGGAAGAAGAGTAAGTCACTAGAGGGTACCCTTCACTGCATTACTTAATAGTGCTCCCACTAAAATATGCGAATGTTCCCCCGTTCGGTGGGAAGGGAGGGGTAGGCAAAACAAGTCCCTGTATGGTGGGGGTAGGCTATCAGATAGCAAAGACCATGTCCTCGTTTTGTGGCTGGGGGCAACAAAAGATTACGGCAGCCTTTCTTAACTTATTTCAAAAACCGATCTCAGTATGGTGAAGGGGTTGGCAGAAGAGGTCTGCTTGGTAGGAGGAGTCGCCAGCATCCAGTCAGATTCAGCCAATCATAACCTGTCTTGGCGATCCCCCCCCAATTGGAGCTCTTCTGTTTACTCCCCCCTAACCCTTTGACTACAAATTTTGATTTCCACTGGGATTCTACACACATATTTTTGACAATGTTCAATTATACCCTACCTTCAGATCTTTTTCTGCAGATTTTCAATTTTTTCAAGGCCACTCTAGTATACTGCTTCACGCGTCTATATAATATAGAGAATTGATATATGTCAAATTAAACCTGATCGATGACTCATGTTGGCTCTTACATATTGCTAGTAATTTTGGTCATTCTAGTGGAATAAAATTACAAAGTCCCAAGGGATGCCATTTGTTCTGTTACTTGACTACAAAACAGAGATTACAGCGAGCTAAGAATGGACAAAAATTGACCATTTTATGCCATTACGTTTCGAGGTCGCTGGCTGGCTTATAGTTTATTTTTAGTGGTTAATGTCCTTGTTCATATACTATAACAGTTTGAATAGTGCTGGCGAGCACCTAGTTGCGTTTTGAAAATGTGTTCCGAAGAATAGTTTTTTATATGGATGCATTGAATATTTAACGCTATTTTTTGAAAGGTTGAAGGCAGTATTGAAAGATGTAAAGAAGTGTCCAGGGCGGGGATAGTACCACCGAGCGTTGGAGCCTGAAGTAGGATTACGCTACCTCTCGGCTATATCCCCGGGCAGCGAGACTAGATTATTGCACTGAGTTCAGCCTTTCTGGGTTGCTGATATTTAACATACCCCCTTGCTAGTTAAAATTCAGCCTCAAATTACCAGGTATATATATAACAGGTCGGGTCCTCAAATCAAAGCACGAATGTGGTCTAAAGGCGGTTCCCCGGCTGACTCCTAACCCGAGAGCATATTATACTTCATTCTTCTTCAAAGCGGGAGGCCAGAATGTTGCCACAACCTTGCTGAGTTGCTGATATTTAACAATATTACGGTACAAATAAATTTAGAAAAATGGTGAAAAACGCCTGCCTGTAGTCACTAAAGCAAAATCTTAGTCCGAAACAGGAGTGTCTAAAACAGACCCATTTTGAACTAAGGCTTTGCCTTAGTGACCGGAGGCAGGCGTTTCATTATTTTTCTACAATTAATGTTGTATCCTTCGTGGATCCGCCTGCTAGCCCGCGTTTACCTCATTTTCTTGATATGAATAAATTTGGATTAGCCACACAGTTTTACCTACCATAATTACCAGTCAGCACTGCACATTCATTAGCATTACGTTCTAGCGTTTGTTTTTACCAATTTCTCAAATTACATACTTTGCTGTACGCCGTGGACGAAACTCTGTCAACGGTAACATAAAATTAAGTTTAAGAAAATTGTCTTTTTTTCATCTCTGTAAAATTTTTTTTGTTCCGCAGTTTTAAAAAAAAATCGTTCCTTATTTTTGGTTTTTTTTTTTGTGAAGAAGAGAGAAAAAGGTTTTTTTTTTTTCACCAAAAAATTTTTTTTTATAATTTAAAAATATATCATTTTGTAAGTATAAAAAAAAAAAAAAATTTTTTTTCTTTTTCAAAAAAAAAACAAAATTTTTTTTTTTTTTTTTTTTATATTATATTATTAAATATAGTCAAATTTTTTTTAAAATCTTTTCTTTTTTTTTTTTTTTTTTTTTTTTTTTTTTTTGTGGGTGGTGTGTTTGGGTGGGGATAATTTAAAATAATTTTGATTTTATATAATTTTTTTAATTTTTATTTTTTTTTTTTTTTTTTATTTTTTTTTAATTTTTTTTTAAATATTTTTTTTTTTTTTATTTTTTTTTTTTTTTTTTTTATAAATAAATTACTAGATTTAGATTTAGATAGCTACATACTAACCCGGGGGCTGTTGTCGAGTAGTAGCTAAAAAATGGGGGTTCTGGCGCAGGGATTTGCCCTCAGGGCATTTACACAGATATTTGGAGCTCCTCAACCGTTTCGGCCCCCGCCACAGGGCCTCATCAGACGGCTAGGCAACCGTTACGGTTTTTTCTTTTTATTTTTTTTATTTTTTCAATCTTTATTTTTCTTTATTTTTTCAACGCACAACACATATTACATACATCAGATACAAGACTAAAAGCATCAGATTTATTAGTTAACCCAACAATAAAAAATTTCCCATTATGAAAAAGTCTAATGGTACCACCTTTCATTTTCCAAATAATTCCACTGTAAATTTCTAGCTCTAAACATGCACTGGAGTAGACCTTTCTCAACTTTTCGTACAGAACTTCCAGGTCCACTTCATATCCAAGATGATGAGATACAACCAAATTACAAACAGTGTGTTCCTTTACCGATAGTTTCAGAATGTTACACAGGTCCGCGATGCAAGCATTAGCATCTTCTTCAGATTTAGCTCCCAGACATAGAAAGCTTCCAGTAGAAAACAGCAAAAATGTGCAAGGTTTCAGAGCAAGGATGGCTCCACTAAACCGTCTAGGATTATAAACTGCACCCGGAATTGTAAGTAAGTCAGGCTTTGAGTCAAATTTGCCTTTCAATACCAAATTGACAATCTTCATAGCCTCTTCTCTGACACGTCTGTAGAGATGGATAGTGCTTATAAATTCGTAATTTATCAACAAATTGTTTTACAATGGAATCATTCTTTTCACTCCTTTTTCTCAAATAGTCTATAATTTCATCAAAACTCCAACCCCCCACCCTTTTTATTAAAAAATAAATACAATATTCACCACATACAATAGTATCAAAGTCCTGTAAACCATAGTAATTAAATTTGTCAATTTTATATGCTTCTTTACATTCTTCTATAGGATCCAATCCATAGCTATCAAAATACTCCGTATAGTGATCAAAATACATTGCAATCCAGTGTCGTCCAGGAGCAACTGCGGGATCAGTGTTGAGAACCAGACATGCCGGTCTAGCTTTTACTACAGGTAATTGATCACTCGGAAATACCCCCAGGAAGCATCTTTTAACCAAAGGATCCCTTTTTAAAGTTTCAGCAATCTCTAGACTATTCATATTGCGTAGTCAAAGAATGGAGTCCGATTCTGATCGATGGATATTAAGTTATCAAATTCTCCATATATGATAATTTCCACCCCTTGCGGGTTTGAGTTGAGTGGTTCCTTAAGTTGCATATATAGAGATAGATCACCTTCTCTAATTAACTCCATTGCTCCCCCATCCACACTATCTGCTGTCAAATCAAATACAAAGACTGTATATCCCTTTTTATAGTCATCATAGGAAATATCGATCCCTCTGTCACTTTTAGCTAAATTGATCCCTTCAAACAAATACATGTAAGGAATAGTATACTGGAACTTGTTCCAGTTCATTTTCATAGGATGCTTGGGAATGTATTCATCTCCACACTTTAGCGATAATTCACTAATGTTACAGTTTTCAAACTGTAGCGGATTCTTGGTAAAAGAACCATTGAACGCTTCGGAATCGACCATAACCATGACTACCCTTCTAGGAAGTTGACCAGAAAATATTGAATTTTCCACGATTGTTTGAGACTTTGGTGCAATATGTCTAGTTACCATTTTGATACGTCGAACAGGATATTTTGCTGTATTGTTGTTTCTTAAAATCTTTTCGATAGCCAAACTTAATGATTCTTGAGGCTTCACCTTCCATACGTGCCATTTAACATCTTCCACCTTCACTTTATATTCTGTACCATCACTCATCAACAGAAACTTGTCCACGTTTCTATGTAGCTCAATTGTTAGATCAGTATCACTTAGCATATATCTGTCTTGTTTGAAAAGGTCGCAGTGTAATGGAGCCACCAATTCAACGCCTTTGTTTGTCATAAATGGTTTACCTCGCCATTTCATTGCACCACTTGTTATGTCATTAAAATTGCCTGCAGCATCTTTATAAAACATTGCAAGTTGTTGGTGATTAGACTTTGCATCCCATCCATAGCTAAGCAAGACCTCTAGATAAGCCTTGTAAGCATACAGCGGTCCACTATTTTCAATCTCCTTATCACTGAGTTTTACAATAACTCGTTCAAACAGGGTAGATCCAAGTAGGTTGATTGGGGAAACAATAACATTACTCTTGTCTACAGTTCCATCAGCCAACTTTGGGTAAGCCAAATCCTTTCCATCTTTAGTGACAATCTTGAGCTTCACATAGAGATAATTTTTGTTTAAATCCAACATGTAGCTATCTTTCGGGACATGAATCCTGTAGGGTCCACTATCTGTAACGGGATTCTGGGGATAATATTCAGCCCAATATCCCTTTTCTACAGCAACCTGAGTTGGTGGAAGGGTAAATAGATCCAGCTCACTTTTAAAGCCTGGATAGGACTGTGCATCAACTTGTTTAGCCATTTCCAAATACGTCTGAATTTGCTATTTTACGACGCTTCTTTAGCCTTTTTATGTTCTTTTTAGCAGTTCGATAACCAATGCCTTCTCCTTCTTGCTGTAAGTCTTCCCCAACCTTGCTCAATGTACGTCCAAGAGCTTGTCTGCCACGTTTCTTTAACGAGCTTTTTATGTCCTTTTTCTCATTTAGATAGTCTCTAGCCACCTCACTACCAGTTCTTAGAGCCTCTTTACCAACGTGGACACCAACCTTTCTAACTGTAGGCCAAATTGCGCGGAATAATCCCTTGAAGAAACTTCCAATACCTTCTCCTCTTTGATAAGGATGACCTGCATATGTGGGAAGTGCACCACCAGTTTGTAGTAGAGCATCTTCCCATGTCTTAATGTTTTCTGGATAATATAGAGCCCTCATGGTCGCAGCTTTCTAAAGTGTAGCTTTAGGTATATCTTACCATAGGAAAAGTTTACAGGCTCCCCTGCGTCATCGTTTATATTGATTTCGACACTTTCAAACTCCTTCTTTAGTACAGGTACATAATGAGGGTTATGATATTCGCGATCAATGCATTCGCCATGCTCTGTTGAAGTGTTGACAACACGCAGCAGTGGAGCTATTACATTTCCAATCACTTGAGGAGCCACTAGATCACAGTATACATATGTTAACTACCGGTTTACTGTCCGGTAACTAAACCGGCAACTAAATGGCGGAACGAATGCAGGTTCTACTAAAGTCCTACTTAGTGTGCAACTCGCTTCGAAAAGAAATTAAATATACCTAACTAAAGATGCCCTAATAAAAGAGAAATGGAGTCATAATATTTAATAAAGGTAACTTACGGTTTTACTCGAAATCATATAAAATACGGCAGATAACAAATAATGGCACTATAGGCCGACACTCCACTACGGATGACAATACAAGACTGATTACATAAGCGTTTAAGCTACCTTATATAAGCTAGATGGTTGCTGTTTGATATCGATACGTTGATCATTCACGAAAGATAAGTAAAGTAATTTAGGGTGGATTAACAGTTAGTAAAGTAGGTTTTTAACATCATCCCCCTAGAAATAATTTTAGCGCCTGATAAAATTCCAAGATAACGAGAGTGCTACCGTAATTCAAGTAAAGAATGAAAAGTAAGTAAAGTCCCATTTCCAACTCCGTATGAGCGGACCTAAACCGTGCAACACCGTGCGGTGCGCCATTCAGATGCCCACATAAGAGTGAAAGAAAGAACTCCAAAAGAAAGAAAGATTTGGTAGCTATTGGTAGTCAAAATACAAGTAACCTCGAAACATAGGGGTAGATGTTTCACATTGAACGTAAACTTGATAGCGATATTAGACTAACTGTAATCCAATTTAGAAAAACAAAAGAAACGTAAGTTCACTAAGAAGAAAAGTTCCCACAATAGAAAAACAAGTACCTTAAAGACCACTATTTAAAGAACACCACACTCAAACAAAACCACAAGCACACACAAAACAATCACACTTACAAGTACTTATACTGCGCGCACAATACAAAAATTCACTGCTTTACAAGATTAACATATGACAAATATCCTATACACAGTCAAAAACAATACAAGTTACCTTTACAACGATTTCAAAAGAGTAAATATGACAGATTTACCTTTACAACAATGAAAAAGAAGACAAATATAGGTTGACAATGGATCTTATTACATGGCATTAGCAGTGCATCTTATAGAATAAATATAGCTTAACGCTAACAGTGCAAAATCAATTACTGTACAGCACAAAGAAAAGAAACAATTACAGATAGACTACAGATTCACAGATTCAACTGATGTAAAGAGTAGAACAGAAACTACCGTGTCAGTACAATCCATTCTAACTCAACTCTTAGACCTTGGCATAAATGCCCTTAGCATCAATGAATTGTATTACCGAAATGGTAGTTTAAAAAGAAAACAAATTTCAAAAACAAACAAACCTAAATAAACCCTAAATAAACCTAACTTAAAGATCCATATAAGAAAAATTCAAGAATTTAGTTTATCCGAAAGATAGCAAATTTTCAAAGTAACCTAACTCACATTACTAAACCACAAATACCACTATTACAAATATCAATTTACATATTCATCCCCTGTCGAAAAATACGAGTACCCACGAGTAATAAACACAAAAAACAACACATATCTTATCCTGACAAAACCAAAAATAATCCAAATCTATACAAAATCAAAGCTAAAGACACAAAGAAAGATAGACAGAACAGAGAAAATACCTAACTAACTACATACTAACAAACTACAAAAATAAAGCACAAAATTTAAAGTCACTTAATGAAAAGACAAAAATATTATGGCAGTTAAATAGTTCGTAAAGATGATGGCAGATAGTAGGCCTTGAGATTGAGCATGAAGCACCGTTGGATGGAATGCACTCGACATGGAATAGATAGCTGCATAGCTGAAAATAAAGCATTCACAACCACAAAAATACTCGTATTAAACTAAGAGATTCAATGCTTTTGAAAGATGAGAGTCGATAGAAAAGAGAAAAGATAGAGATAGAAAAGTGAAAAGAAAAGAATTTCTAAGATTTTACAAAGTCACGTTTTTACAAATGACTAAAGCTTCACTCAAAAAAACTACTTAATTACACCAAACACATAAATACATCTTGAGTACCCTTTTAAGTCCGAGCTTTAAGCTAAATTCAAGATAGAAAAGAAAGGAAGTTTTACAAAAGATAAGAGCTACTTTACACCAAAATGGCTTGAGCTTGAAGAGGTGTTAAAATGTAGATAAAGATAAGAATATAATACTGCTCTAATCTACTGCCAATAAGTACAAAGCAAATATAGAATACAGTGAAAATACAAAGATAAACATAACATAATCAAGAATAAAGAAGCTTTATAACAGTTTTTAGAATAACCAAGAAAAAATCAAAAAGTCCAAATTCAATACAGAATTAGCTTGCCAAAAATACGCAACAAATACAAAAGAAAACAAACATTAACCTAGCTACTAAAAAACATAGATATATAGACGCTGGCATCTTGTTTTTATTGGTCCTTTTAATATATGCAGGACTCGTTTTGCCTCTTTTTAGATGCCTTAATTTTCTCTGCGTCATATTTACAGCATTATTCTTTTTATGGGCTTTTTGCTGTATGCATAGTAGTACGATAAACAACAAATACAAAATTCAAAGTACAAAATGAAGTAGAATAAGTAAATGCCAAATTAGTAAAAATCGAATAATAGTAACTCTGATTAGCAATACAAAGTCTAACTAGACTAGCAGTACAATAGGTGACTTCTCGCAATCCATGCGCACAAAATACTAAACTTGACTATCAGTATAACAGTAACCGTATATAAGCGACTACGCGCTATCCGTACTATCAAAATACTAACCAATATAACTGTAGCAAGCTAATTCCAACTAAATACCATAAGATTCGTCTTCAAAAGAAAATAATGAGGCGTTTTAGGATTACACGTATATAGTTAGCCTCTGAAGATAACTTCTTCTTCTTCACAACAACAACAACAAAATAACTAATTAATGAATAAATTGCTTGCGTTTTAAGATAACTTCAAGATACTTCAGATTAGTAGACTAGCAAAACAACAAAACAACTGCTTTAGTAAAAAAAATTCCACAAAAGTAAGCTTTCAAGTAATTCAGATTAATGATTAGCAAAACTAGATCAAAAGTAGTACGAAAAGTAGAGTAAAAGTAAAAAAAATGAAAAACAAAATACAAGCGATACACGCTACCAGACGACAGCACTAGTCATATGTATATAAGACTAGGAGCATTGTGGGTAGCTACGTACTAGGTGAAGGAAAACTTGCACTTAGCACGCAAAAAATAACGATATACAACCCGATGACCATAAGGAATACTACTTTTATACGTACATCTGGTATATACGTATATCTAATATCATGATCTAATTGCAGAGAAAGGCGATGACAAAGCTCGTGGCTGAGCAGTACTAATTACATTGGACTTTTCCAAACCAAGTCCATTTTCCATATACGTATTTTGCTTCAGCTGATCATAAGTGCTTTTTTCCAAATCTTCCGCACTTGAATTGCCCTTTTCTTCATCAAATAATAAATCCAAACCATAATCATTCGTTGGGGCAATAGTCAATACAGTTCCCATAAAAGCTGAAGTATCACTCATTGAGCCACTATTCGCAAGAGCTTTGTTAGATTCCACTTTGCTTCTGCCATTCTCTAACTCGACAGAATCTCCACTTAAAGGCAGTACGTATACTTCCATAGTTAAATGTCTTCCAGGGAAATCAGGATCAGGGACACGTATCCACTTTGTTTTCAACTCTTGCTCTTCCTTCAAACTGTCATTCCGTTTTGGTTTTCCAACAGTGGGCTGATGACTTAATACAGGTTGCAGGGTTTCAACCTCAATGGAAGGGTCGATATCGATTCCAGTAAAATCCATACAAGGGTCATAGTATTCCAAATCTTTCACAGCAACAGATATGCCATCATTGAGATCATTATATCCTGAAGAAGTTGCTTCATAACTCTTGTCCAAATGATCAGACTCCAGTGAACATATGGTCGAATTTGAACTGGTTGAAACCTGAGACCTTGAACATGAAAAATTCTGATCTTGGCATTTTTTGCCCAGACTATCTGTCTGCTTCGAAATACCGTGGAAGTTATCAAAATTATTCGCAGAAAATCCGTTGAAACCAGTGGATTTTTGTTTAGGGTTGTATGACCAGTTTTTGGGGGTCAAAAACGTACATTTTCCAAAATTTCAACCAAAAGACGCAAACTTCGAGGGATAAGAACGTGAAATTCTGTTCGAGCGCATCGCGCCTGGCCTAAAACTACTGTTCATTTGGCTCTGAGGGCCCAATCTTACAAATCGACCAGAAATATTTTGAGATTTGGGCCAAATCGCATTATGGCCATACTGAAAAACGTTTTGGCCTGCAGAAAATCTTGGCGAAATAAATTTCGGAAACGAATAGTGATCATAGTAGCAGTTCATAGGGCTACTCCTAGTCATAAACTTTGTTTGGTTCTGCCACCTCGTAAAAAATTTTTCGCCCGAAAAATCTGGACACACATCAAAGGTTCGAAAACGACCATTTTTCGAAGGATTTTTCGACCTAGAAAAAGAAGTCTGAGGGTTAGGACGAAAAGAATGGTTGTTTCTGTTGTAGTTTCCTAGGCCACAACTAGGAATAACATTGAATTCGTTTCTATACGTAGAACTTGAATTTCGACCAGAAAAAGTTTGAAATTGGGGATCTGCAAGTGGGGCGAAATTGTCACCATAGCGAATTCCATAATTTCTGCTTCTCAAAAGGCCTGAATTCGTGTTTGGAAACCAGAAAAAACCACACGAAAAACATCTGATGGGTGGGGGAACATATATACTAAGCAAACTTGGCGGAGAAAAACCATTTTTGGAACTACGTACGTATGTCGGTGAAAACGAAAAATTGGACGAAAAATTCGTAGTTCTCGGTGAAAACGCAAAATTATCATCGCGTGAACTTCTCGAAATATTGCGCGGATGGGCATGGAAAGAAAATCGGGATCGAAAATTATACATACGTATGGGACACGTAGCCATTAAATGGCCAACTTTGTGACACACGAACGAAACTGTCTTGTAGACAAATTATTATGGCAAATGTGGCTATAACTGCGCATTACAAACTATAATGGACTAACAAATCGAAAAAGAAAAACCGAGTCAACAATTATAACAGAAAAATCGAAAAAAAAGAAAAGCAACTTCGGGGGGCATGCCAAAAAACCGTAAACGTGTCGATATATACGTATACTTGGCTACAAAAACACTTCAAAATGGATTCAAAACAACGAATTGTACGTATACCAACTTAAAGCTGACAAAATTACTACGTTTCCGCAAAAAACTCGCAATTGCGCCGAAAAACTAGCAAAAATGCTCAAAAACAGAAAAAAGTGAAAATTGTCGACGAAACATCTGGGGAGGGGGCACGTTTCTTTCCAAAAATGGGCATAATTGCACGAAAGCAGCATATATAGTGCATGTGCGACCTTCAGTTTGCTTAAAATCGACCAAAACTACCAGTTTTCTAAAGTACGTATGTTTCCATGTGTCAAAATTTCGTCAAAAATCCGTCTAAAATGCATTTTTTCTACAAAAACAAGCCCAACACAATATGCTTCTCCTCGAAAAGTAGTGCTTGCGCGCTTACAAAACAAAATTTCGCTTAAAATCTACCCAAAAATACAAAAAAACTCAAAAATTCGTCGAAAATAACACACTTTTTGCCTCAATCGGTCTTAGATACGTATACAAAAAAATTGCAAAAATCGTCGGCAAAATTGCTTCAAAAGACAAAACAAACGTTCCTGATTAAATCACAAGTAGGGGGGGGTTGGGAATATTGTTATGAAGGACATTTGCGTTGATAATTGACAAATTTTCAACAAAATATGTCCAAAAATTGGTATTTTGGGGGGTGGGTGTGTGGTACAAAATCACGTCAAAAATACGTTTTTGACACAAAAAGCAGTCGAGAATCCTCCTAGAACGACGTTTTGCGTCTAGGATGGTCGTTATTTGAAGCAATTCGGCCTAAAAATCGTTCAAAAATTGATTTTTGGTCACTTGGGGGGTTTCGAAATTGTATCCTAAAATTTCCGAAACTTCAAAATTTTGGCAATTATGGGTCCCCAAAAATTATACGACGCTTGGGGGACTCCCAGAAAAATATTCAGCCAAAAATTTGCCAAAATTCGACAAAAATTAACCTTTGGGGTGTTTGGGGGGGTCTAAATTTTGCCCAAAAAGTGCCTAAAATTGCAAAATTCCAGCAATTACGGGTCCCCAAAAATTATACAACGCTTGGGAAGTACCCACAGATTTTATTTAGGTAAGAATTTGCAAAAATTTAACAATATTTGCCCTTGGGGGGGGGTACAAAAAATTTACCAAAATTTAGCAATTTTTGCGAACATTTCACAAATAATGCTCCAAGATCAACTTCTGTTGCTTCTCCTTCGTGTCAAGGTTTCTCAGTATCGAGAAAATTCGGCACAAAGGTTGTGGGAAAACCCACGAAAAATTTTCCTAACTACAAAAATTTTCAAAATTTTCCCGTCTTGGGGGTGGGGGGGGTGGGGTTGGTTTGGGATCCTGTCTTAAAACTACCTAAAATTTACTGCAAATAAGGTTATTGGGCTGCCCCAATAACGCAGTATCAATTATTTCGTCGTCCCCCAACTCAGAACTTCTGGGGGGGGTGGGGGTAAGACAAGTCCCCCAACGGACAAACCCGACTTTCTAAATTTGACATATTTTCAGAGTTGCACCCTACACAATAGGAGAATTTCAAAGTCTTCAAACTTAAACAAAAAGCGTTTTAAAAGATTCTCCTAATTTTTGCGATTCTAAAAATACAATCCTTTTTCAATAAATCGCAAAATTAAGTTCAAAAATCGTTTTTGAAAATTCACGAAATTTGAAACTTTTTCAATTTCGCAAACCGGACAGTGGTCCTGTCACGGTCGCCAAATGTTAACTACCGGTTTACTGTCCGGTAACTAAACCGGCAACTAAATGGCGGAACGAATGCAGGTTCTACTAAAGTCCTACTTAGTGTGCAACTCGCTTCGAAAAGAAATTAAATATACCTAACTAAAGATGCCCTAATAAAAGAGAAAGGGAGACATAGTATTTAATAAAGGTAACTTACGGTTTTACTCGAAATCATATAAAATACGGCAGATAACAAACAATGGCACTATAGGCCGACACTCCACTACGGATGACAATACAAGACTGATTACATAAGCGTTTAAGCTACCTTATATAAGCTAGATGGTTGCTGTTTGATATTGATACGTTGATCATTCATGAAAGATAAGTAAAGTAATTTAGGGTGGAATACAGTTAGTAAAGTA
>JASAND010006752.1:0-26630 GCA_030248195.1 Trissonchulus latispiculum
GGGAGCTACGTGACTTGCAAACGTGTCCCAGCCCACTTGATGATGTTATGAGAAGCCAGGCGGGTAGCTAGCCTAGCTACTCACCAGCAACGGAAAGGTTGATCATGCCAACCTTGATCCGTTACAAAACGAGTCATGTACACAAAATGGATCACACAACTTTCCGGGTTTGTCTCTGATCCCACCCCATCTGCGCTTGGGGCTTGGAGTGTCGAAGGATGCTGTGCTCTTTCAGCTGTGCTGTGCTGTGCAGTTAATGGATGTCATACTACCGGAGCCGAAAGGCCAAGAAGGTGTCTGCTCCAGCTTCCCATTGTGGGACAGCATTCAGGCGACGAAGCGAGAGTCATACAAGCTATGACTGACTGACAAAGGTTACCGCCCTCATATAGCCTCTTGGTTGAGTGGCCCGGCAATAACAACAACAACAACAAATCGTTTGTGAGTATGTTTTCAACCACGCTGAGTTCAAATATCTCAAAAAAATCTTAATTTCAAAAAATCTGATTTTTTCGATTTCTGGGGTACTATTGCCCAAAAACCGCGAATTTAGCAATTTTTGAAGATTAAAGTTGACATAAAAATTTTTTTCACGAGGCAGAATTTCTTGCCATTTGGCACAAATGAGTACTCCTATAGGGCCTCTTTATATGCCAAATTACAGCCTTGTAGCTCGCACCAATAATAAAATATTCCTTTCGTTAGCCAAAAATTTTCAAAATTTTGCCGAAACTTCAACTTTGAACAGTAATTCCCTTAGGTGCAAATGAGATACAGACGTCTAGTATTTTTCCGCAGATAGGCGCACATGTGCCAAATCATATTGGCCAATGACAAGCTTGAAGCTAGGGTCTTGCAGCCAGCAGAGATTTCTAATTAATTATGTTGGCAGCTGTGAAAAGGGGGGGTCGGGCACATAAACGCGACGCCTGCACATGGCTGGAAGGCAGCTAAGAACCAACGACTAAGTATTTTTTGACCACACCCTTGCTCTTTAACTTCGCCAAAAAGTAGGCCAATCGGACAAAGTCGGGGCAAAAGTTTAGTCGCCCCCCCCCCCCCATTAAGGGGGGGTCACTTTGGTCGAAAATCTATAGTCACGGATTTCGCTCATTTTCACACATAATATGCCCCCATATGTTCTCAAAAATAACTTAGAATATTAGCGTTCGAAATCAAACTGTGACAGAGTTAGCCTATTCAGGTTCAAAGCCGGAAAACTTGAAAATTCCGGTGATGAGCGCTGCAAGGTCAGGTGGAGACCAAACGCGACCGAAAACAGGGTTAACCGATACACTAAATTAAAGCCTTTGCTACGGTAATATTTAAGTGCAGACGTGGCTCAAGGCCAGCTATCCAGGCGTTCATAATGCATGCTTGAGTGTTGCACTGACCTAACCTTGCAGGACTGCTCGGTATAACTTTAACTAGTTTAATCTTGCACAGACAACATTTTAGACCAATGGTTCTATGAGAAAAGTTGCTCCTCGTTCTACGGGCTAAAGATTGATACCCAATTTGCCTATATTTGGAAAAATTTTAAAATTGACATTTTTCACCTATAAAGATCAAAGGTGCCGCCGCAGCAGCCATGTTCATTATTGACGCATTTGCTTTGGCCACATTATGTGACAGACATGGATATATTAATTAATCTGCCAAGTTTGGTGATTTTTACCACATAATGAGTGAGAAATTATCAAAAGAATTGTGAAAATTACGAAAAATGGCCATTTTTAGCTGAATTTGCTGTTTGTGGCAAGTTTTTTGAGCTTACTGTAGATGATAGAAAAATGCGAGTACTTTCATAAGACGTGGTTTTATGCGTAGAGTGCAGCTATCTATTGGCCGTTTCTGTAGCTTTTGCCAATCGTTCAGGACAAACAATAGAGTACCGTAGGTCCTGTTTTTCATGGTCCAAAAATGGGCGATTTTCCAAAATTCTGACTTTAAAAATTCGCCAAAAATCCAATACTCAACAGAATCACTTCAGAGGAGATAGCTGCACTCTACGTTTCAAAAGTTTCAGAGCTCTGGCTCTTATTTTTCTTTCGAATTATTCTTATTTCGAAAAATTTTTCTGCCACAAACTTTTTAACCTAACTTTTTCATTTTCCTATGTTTAGCACATGTTGAGGTCACCTTTGACGACCTGTACAGAACGGTAGAAGCAATATTTTGCAAAACGCTCTTGTCTTGTTTCGCGGACCCATGTGGACTACAAAATATGTGAAAATGAGCAAAATCGGAGATGGCCGAAAAATCGGCAAAAAAGTTACCTCCCCCTCAAGTATAGGGAACCATTTATCTAGCATTCGTTCGACTTTGGTGTTAGTCAAGGAAGCCTTCTATTCAATAGAAATTGGGGTAACAGTTTTGTGCTGTAACATAAAAATTAATATGAGACATAAACCTAATTTTTATTATGCGCTCAGCAGCACTAAAGCACCAAGGTTTGACTCGTTTGTGAAAGGAACAACAGTTGAAGTCAATGTTGGAAGCGGGAACACTTATAAAGCCGGTGAACGATGACGGAATTTGTAATTAACGATAAAGACAGTATTTTGTAGTTTGAGAAACAAGAAAATGTCCCAAGTTTTCAATGAAGGGATTATTGAATATTGTTGAATGAC
The DNA here is from genome assembly GCA_030248195.1 of Trissonchulus latispiculum. Classification (NCBI taxonomy): domain Eukaryota; kingdom Metazoa; phylum Nematoda; class Enoplea; order Enoplida; family Ironidae; genus Trissonchulus; species Trissonchulus latispiculum. The sequence continues at coordinate 2,634 of JASAND010006752.1, forward strand.
TGGGGAAACGAATTCTTGTAAGTTGACCATAATAACAGGTACCCACCGCTAATTTATATGCAATATTTGGAAATAGTTATGCAACAAAGACGTTTCAGGCACACCCAGACCCAACTGAACAACCAACCAACCAACCAGACAAGCCCAACTGTTTCTTGGGAGCTACAGTTCTAAGGTGCTGGTATCCTTTTGTGCAGTTCTTCTTGGTGACTTAAAACGCCATAACTTTCGCAATTTTGAGAGTTGGAAAGAGCTTTATACTTAGTTCTAAAGCTTGTAATCTGTACATTCATATAAGTTTATGAAACTAGCAAAATTAGCAAAAATTTTCCAAAATTTTAAAAATCAAACGTAAATTTAAACCAAAAATTTTTGAACATTGATTTCTCAATACTGTAGAATCGGTCAAATGTTCTTTTTGTACCATGATATAAAGAACATGTGGGCCTAGGGACTTTTTTGGATTTGGCACAGCTAATCTTAACGGCCGAGAAAATCGACCGAATGCACGGTAAAAGGAACTTTAGCAAATCCGCATTGAATTTTTTGCAACTCGTTCTAGTCCAAACCAAGAAATTTGTCCCTCCGGAGAAGTGCAAACTTCCACCCTGCCAAACATCTCCTGAATTCGTCGAGTAGCTTTTGGGAAATCGATGTTCAAAACAAAATAATCGCAGTTTTTGCAAAACTATTTTTCCGGCCAAAACTCTAGCTTAAAGCGACGATCTCCAGCTAATAGGCATGGGTAAAAATGTGCAATTAGACTGTGTAGCAATTGAATAGCTGGGGACCCTTTTTTAGTTATTATGAAACCGCTCTTCGCTATAAAGAAATTAGCTAAAATGGATAAAATCCAACCTGGATATTGCCTACTTTTTCCAACTTTGGCAAGCGACCACTTTAGCTAGAAAGCAGCAATCGGGACAACTAAAAAAGGGTCCCTGGGTATCTTAATGTAAAACACGTCCAGTAAGTGGCAACCATCTAGCTTGCATAGTAAATGCCCCACAATCGCAGGAAAAAATTTGGTCATGTTTTTTGGAAAAACTACATTTTCTATGATAGCAGCGTACGGGGTAGCAGTTAGAAGATTATAATGTCATATAATGTCGGATAATCGGTCTCCACCGGACCTTCAAACTGACACCCGTAGTTTAATTTTCCGGCTTACGTATGTTGCGCAAGAAATGGCGGATTATTTGATTTCTGCAAAAATGACAAGTTTTCAACGCCAAAACAAGAAAATCAGCTGTATCTCAGAATAGCAAAAAGCTAGAAAGGTACTTCAAAAAGCAAAAATGTAGAGCTCGACAAGATCGTTCGAATGAATATAATCATAGCTGTACAGCAACTACCTAACTGTCAAAAATTGACAAAAACCACCCTGAACGGAGACGTCGAATTTTTGAAGCGGGATTGCGCGGAAGGTATTAGAATGCTAAAAGAACTTATTTTGGGAAGTTTCATCAAATGTCATCTTGACTTGGACCGTCAATCAACAATATGTGCCCAAAGGGAATCACCACCTTAACCAGACAACCCACCGACGACAGTTGCTATATAGTGTACGATTCCTGTTCATCAGATATCATTGATGTAACCGGCAAAGCTTTTCTCCAAAGTATCGCTACATCGACGACGGACCTTACAATGCCACCGCCTCCAAAGACTGATGATTACTACGACGAGTAAGCATATAATAATATACTAGTATTAAAAATGTCACTAACTTGCTAAAAATCATTATAGCGTTCTAATCAGTTTATAAGAGTAAAATGCAATAATGACTACTTTACCGCAAGAGATGTTATCTCAACCAGTGATGCAAATAAATCGGCCAAAAGGTGACAACATACTGTATTTTTTCTTTTAGAAAGCAGGCCAATGCTCTGTCCAGGAAGCAGAAACGAAGACGTCCAGTACAATCCGAAGTAGTGCAGCCAAACATTGACAAGTGGCTACATTTCAACAATAACTCGAAGGAACAGAATACGTATGTAAAAAAATTAACTCAACGAACAATTGTACGTAAAGAACTATACTTTAACTTCTGAAATCTGAATCGCATCACAAAAACTGTATGGGGATGCCTCTAAACCAGTGATGGAAACAGATCACCTGGTCATCGGGTAAGTTCACCTGAGTTTTTGGACCGAATAACCTGGTAACCACATCACCAGCTTCGACCCAGTCTTGACCCAAATTTCTGAATACACCTCAAATTTTAGAAGTTTTTGGATATCCAAACTAAAACTTTAGGTTTAATATTTGTTCGATGCAGAATATTAATCTACATATTACTCCTGAGCAATTTGGAAGCTTGAGGCTATTTGAAACTGTTAGTCTCTGGCAAATAGTTCCTTAGATGTTAGGGAGGGTGGGGTAAGGGGGAAGGTTAGGATTATTTGGGGGGGGAGGAGGGAATACGGAAAGAAACTAATTACTGGTTCGATACATATATACTGATCAATTTGATTGGTTAATCAGAGTCTTACGGCCCTAATCCCTTAGACTCTGACCATGAAAAAAGTAAGAGGTCGAACTGGTTTTACAATTAGCGGGAAAAGTGTAAGACGCCGTATGATGGTTTTACCAGTGGGTCAGAGGTGGACTAGGACAGAATGATACATCGTCAGAGGGATCCAGTTAATTTTTAATTGAAAATTAATAGTAATAAGGTATAAGATTACGAAGTAACTGGTTAGGCCAGCCTCTATGAGACCTGAATCATCCTGATCTTAGTCCATAGAAATTTGTGAATAGAGAATTAGGGAAAGTGCAGGACGGTAGTGAATGGCCGGCAAAGCCGGGTTTACATTGGCCGGCGAAGCCGGGATTTCACAGGGAAAGGTGCAGGACGGTAGTGAATGGCAGGCAGAGCCGGGTTTACATGGGCCGGCAAAGCCAGGATTTCATTGGCCGGCAGAGCCGGGTTTTCAGCAGGGGTGCCAGGTAATTAGATTATCATATTCTTTATTGCAGTCCATCTGTCTGTCTAACTTTAAGTACCTACCTGTTTCACCTACGTACTGGAGTCTACATTTAGTGCATGTGATTAAATAAATAACATTTTCCGTATTACAGTTGACAGGTACGTCAGCTTTATTATTTATTGGAAAACTAGTATTTCAATAAAACCTGACTTTTCGTCTAACTAATTCCATCACACATCTATATCTAATTGAACTTCCTATTCGCAATCAAATAGACAGGACGCACAATTTCTGGCAATTAGTTCACGTGTAGCAATATGTTAACGCTTCAAGACAAAATTGCTTCAACACTGAAATTGCATATAATTACTAATAACAAGAGTACATAATAGATAAGAGTGTGACAGCTGGCTGGCTCTCTGTTATCAGCTCAAGGTACATGCTCTGCACGCTAACGGCTGACCCCATACACAAACGTGTACCTAGTGACCCCCCCACAAATGTGTACCCAGTACACGTTTCTGTACGCTCACTCGCCGTATCTTTACGTGTTAATGCTCGAAAACACAACTCCTGCGTGCGTCCAATTTGTGTCTGCTTCGAGCTTTATAACGCAAAGATAGCGTGCAAATTTCTTTGAAGTGAACATACACGTTTGTGTATGGGGTCAGCCGTTAGCGTGCAGAGCATGTACCTTGAGCTGATAACGGATAGCTTGCCTGCTGTCACACTCTTATATATTATGTACTCTTGCTAATAACCAAGACCGTAAATCTAATAATGCTATTAGTGTTTTAGGGATATGTACTCCTCATATGATGTTTAGCAAATGCAATTAGATAGATGGATAGATCGTCCCAATTATGCTAACACCAAGAGCATAGCATAGGAAGAGTGTTAGGAATCGTGTCAAAAATATTTCGTATAAAATACAAATTATTTTATACGATTCAGGGTGGGTCGTATTTTACGATTTATTGGCATTGAGTATACGTTTTTCAAAATAGAAATATGCTATTATAATGCGTTTTCTTTATCATGCTTTTCAGACGTACACTGTCATATTAATCCTTAGTTCCAGTGTGCATTCCGTTTTTTTTGCTATGTTTTTAACTACAAATGCTAGCTGCAGTTATAGACTAAGCAAATAGACAACAGAAATGTTAAGTTACTCATGCGTGAAACGTTTATACTAAGCTTGGCAGTAATTCTTACCGTTGCTGCTTTTGTGGCAGCATTAAATGTTTACAGTTTTGTAGGCAAGCAAAAAATCATGTAATACAATATTTTTATATAATTCTACTTGTCTAAAAATACGATTTTATTGGACCGTTCATACGTTTTTCAATCGTACGAAATTTTAATTAAAAGTTAATTTTGACACAGTTCCTTACAGTCAGCTTTTCCTAGTGCGTTACCCCTGGGCGATATCATGGCGAGCCTGTTCGGAATTTTAGCGGAATTCTGCTACGTTAGAATTCTGCGGAATCTTGACAGATTTGTGACTTAAAATGTTTTTATGGACGCATTTTTGTTCAAACGTATAAGCACATCATATAAACGACGGCAAGTGGTGGCACCACCTCAGACATTAATGTGTCAGGTATCCAAGCCAGCAGCCAGGCGCTTTGTACACTAGGATAAGCTGAGTGTCTTACTCTTATTATAAACTCTACCTAACATATAAATTTTATTTGAGTTAATATCAGTTAATATCCGATTACTTTGCGATTTGAACTTTAATGTCGTAATGTTAGTACTAATTTTGGGCAGTACATGCATTCACTACAGAAACAGGCATAAATTATTTTCATAGTGTGGACAAAAATTGCAGACGATTGATATTACGCATGTGGATAAAGGTTAAAATGCCACAGCAATATTTTCTGATAACTTTCTTCCTGTTTCAGGGGCAAGGAGCAGGAGCTAAAAATAATTTAAAGTAGACGCTTTGCATGTTCACATGCTCAGGTTTGCTATCATTTCAAGTTTGTTAAACATTTACCAACAGAGTAGTTGAATTATAGCTATTAATTACACCGAATAAGTGCCAACAACACCAAATTTATTTAGCTTATTTTATTTTTCTTCGACTTATTTTTCGACTAGGAGTAGTAAGCTTTAACTAATCAATTAATTTGTTAATTAATAACCGAAGCGCCCAGGCTGGACGGCGATACTATTATTACTGCTTGTGAAAAATGATACCAACCTGGGGCCAGTGTTATCAAGCATCTCAACCCGGGCTGAAACGTCAACCAGGGTTGAGCTTGGGGTTGAAAATGTCAACCCAATGTTATCAAAATTGGGTTGAATAAACCCGGGTCGGAATAGCGGGGTTGGGGTTGAGATTTAGGTTGAGTTCCAACCCAGTGTTATCATTAAATTTGGGTTGAAAATTTGGGTTGGTTTTCGGGTCGAAATCGCAGAATCTCAACCCTACTCAGCTAGGAGGGTTGAGATTTCAACCCGGGTTGAGATAACGGATATCCAGCCTTTCGTTCTAGTTTTATCAATTTGCCATAGCTGACGAATGGAACTAGGAATAGTCGAAATTTAAAAAACTAAAGAAAGATCATTCAATATTTCGTGAATCATGGCATGAAAAAATCAAAACAAAAATGCAGGATTGAAATACAATGAAGAGCCCGTTTATCCAGTCTTTTTCATAAATTTGTTTCGCCATTTTTGTGGTCGCAATGAGTGTTTTAGTTGCCCACTATATCAGCGCATGATAAACGAAAGAGTTGCATAATTATCGCTACAAATGTAAGTTGCGTTTATAGTAATTTTCCGTTACACGCCTTCAATTTCAGCAGCAGTTGGAACAGCAGCATTCTTCTCGCTAAGGCCCTTTTTGGGTTGAAACTTGGGTTCAAATCGGGGTTGAAACCGCTCAACCCGGGTTAAGTTAACCCAACCCCAAAAATGTTTGATAACATTGGGTTGAGCAGCGGGGTTTACCCAACCCGAAAATTTCAGGGTTGAACCCAAAAATGGGTTCAACCCGGGTTGAACTCAACCCGATTTTAATAACATTGGCCCCTGATAATTAGGTCCCGATTACTAATAACGATTAGTTGCTCCTTCAAAAATAGACTAGTGTGACAAAACCTTTTTTATCTTGACGTCAGTTGTGAAACTGAAGTGAAGTGAAATTGTCAGTGAAAATGTTGAACATTGTTGCATGCAATTTCACGTTCACACAATTGATTTCCATTTGTCGCACTTTTTTAAAAATATCAACAATCTGCAAATTAAACGGAAAAGCACTTACTGGGACATGTTTCAAAGCAAAGTTCCCATCTAAGATTAGGATCAGTGGTGTAACACCATGGTCCCGGTTCCCCGTCAGGATTGCGGCAGTAATTGTGGTTACCTTCGTATTGGTATGTGTGATAATGTGGATCATTCAGACTCCAATTTTGGCACGTTCGTCCTGACACTGATGTTGCTTTCGTACCAGCGTAGTTATCAGTTCCATAACAGTTAGGATTCCCGTGATACCAACACGATTCGTCAGCCGGCTGGCAAACTGCAATAATTTGGTAGTAAAATAATGGTAATGGTTATAATGCAGTGGTAGTAATTCAATGGTGACATATTTTTAGCACAAACACTGTGCTAAAGGGTTTGTTCACTTTACTTTTATTTTAAGCGAAAAATTCTGTTTGCTGCAAGACTCTTTCCATTAGCGTAAAGCAAACGGAAGTGCTAAAGCTACTCAGTGGAAAGCTATCCCAATTAAAGCAAATCAAACATTAATTGCAATGAGATGTGAAACTGTGATAGAGAATTTACTTGGTGCCATAGTTGTGCACACAGGAGTAGTCGTTATCTGTGGTGTGCTGGATTGAGTACTTGTCGTTGTTAATTTCGTTGTGACTGTTATTGTAGTTTCTGTACTTGTCACCGTTGTCATTATATCTGCTGTGGACGTTGAGGTTGCTACTTTGGAGGTTAACGGTGCTACTGTTGTGGTCGAAATCTTCGGTTGGGATTCGGAGCTGCTTGTTTGCGGATCGTTTGCTTGTTTTGTGGAACTTTTCTGGACGCTGCAAACGCTTCCTTCAAACCCTTCTGCATTAACTATGGTGGCACAAGGCTGACTCATACTAATAGAAGAAGCAATCGAACCAAAACAAGCATCTAACTCAGCATTTCGAGCCTCGTCATTCTGACACCTAAAGAATGCATAGATCGATATTTATCATCATTCTCCTATGGCAAATAGCTTTGGTTACACAGTTTTTAACGTCTTAAATAGTCAGTTTAATAGAGCGCAACACACGGTGTTTTTAAGCAAAATAGCGGGCAAAATAGGGGGCATCTGTCCACTCGGCCAAAAGTTTGCTCACTCAAATTTTAATTTGCCCAGTAGTTCATCCACTGACTAAAAAGTAAAAACTGATTTTTTCCATTGCGATTATATTGCAAATTGTCAAGAAATCTTTAACTTTTCCGGTGGTTTTCTGCTCGAAATGTTTGCTGAATTGCTATTTGACTAACTTGAGTTCACTTTACTTTTTGTGTATTTCTAGATATATTCCCTCAAAACATTTCAGAATCGGTAAAATCCGTAACTAAGTAAAATCGAAACAATGGTCCGACACATGCAAAAAAAGTCAAAACTGAAACATCAGCTGAGCTTCTAAATTGTTGCCCTTTCCATAGCGCTCGGTGCCCCGTATCTACCTGCATCTATCTATATAAATATGTAAACTACCCTGTTTCGTATAAAAACTACTTTTATTGCAGGAAATATGGTGTAAGTATGGTGTAAGTTAAATGTAAAGTTTATATGCTAAAAGTAAGGCTAAAACTTGCTTCCCAGAATTTCGTGATTTTGCCCACCGATCCTTAAATTTGCCCTCAAATTCGAAGTTTGCACACTAAAATGCCCACTGGTCGTTTTGAAAAAACTCCGACACAACAACGCAGTACGGCTTACCGATTGTACAAAATATACTACTAGGTGTCTGCACACGGTGAGTGATAAGAAAACGTTGCATTTAGTTTAAGTGACACTGAATATACAAAATGGTTGCTTATGATCCGTGTAATCATCAAGTGTTTTGATACTGGTTTCGGTCTCTCCTTTTGATAAACAAATACTTAAGATTGGTAAATGACTAAATAGTGTATTCTGCGGTCATGTACATTTGTTCTCATATTCTGTCCAATAAATTTTTTCAAGCATTTACTGTTTACTGAAGTGGTCCTATAATAACTGGAAAATTGATCAGATTGTATAAGAATCAGCAAGAATGCTCTCTTTATTAATCGTAAAAATTGAAACCACATTATTTATTTCATAACATTTCATTTTACTTTTTTACTATTTCATTTTACTACGATTTACCCTTTTACCGACTGATAGCTAGAAATTTCGTCAAAATTCAAGACGTAATCTACTATTTCTTTTCTGCGTTCGAATACGTTCAAACTCAGTTTCTTTAGAACAAAATTGGAAGAGCTGGCAAAGCTGCGCTGCGAAAGTTGCGAAAGTTATGCAATGGTCTGCGACTGCCTTTAGTGCGCCGAACTTTGTAACAAAACGTTACCTATACACGTAGCATGCTGCAGTTTGTGTTGTGTAAAGGCTTTTGCAAAGGTTTTTCAGTGAATATTATAAGTATTCAAAGAAAGCCATGTTTGCATTAAACATAACCGCACAAAAACTGAAAACGATTTAAAAAATAGTGGACCACATTAAGAAACTTAGTGAAAATCAATAACTAAAACGATCAATTTTTGGATTTATTTTTGACAAAGTTCCTTATTGTTCAAACGCAACGTAACTTACTTGTGTTTGGTCTTGCATTGTTCAACGTAGTTTGCGCATTCTTCATTCCAAGGGCACGCCGACCAAATTTCACAAATTCCAGACAAGGACTTAACTAATGGCACAGGATCCCAGTGTGTGCAACTTAAAAAAACTTATGTGGAGGTACAAAATTGAAACATGGTGAAAACCTCCGAGTTTAGTTAACAGAAAGTTTTATTCATTTTTTAAAATACACTATGCTGTACATAAGTAGAGCACAATTAATCATGTTATAAACTTCTAATTTATAAAATTAATTCAACATTAGGTTCTACAACAAAACAATAAAACTTGTTGAATTTTCTAATCAGTAGTTCAAGTTAAAGTTCTAGTTTAAATATTCTGCTTATCTGATATCTGATCGAACTTGCAAGCAACGAACAAAGTTCAACATTAGTGACCATTACACAGACTGCTTTCCTGAATGAATACATGAGCGCCCATCACGATAAAATGTCCGGACCTCCTTGCGCAGCCCTCGGCGACATTTTCTTGCAGTTCTCTTGTTTGTAAATGCTGTAGTAGCTTCCTTGGCTGATTTCGCACAGCTTAAAATATCAATAACAACAATAACTTATGCAATATCGAAAACAATAAATCGAACAAAATCAAAAAGTACATCCGATCAAAGAACAATTAGGTAAATCATTCGTGAATACATAGTACAAGGCTAACGGTCACACAGCTTCGATGAAAAGCCTCCATAAACTCCTAAACTGATTTTCAAATTCAGCACAACTAATCTAACCATTTTGTACTGCATAGAGTTGTTTTTAGGTTTTGATAGCGCGTAATATCCATCGTATAATACCCATAGGATAATGTGGGAGAATGGGGAGTTGCAGACCTCCCCCAGACCGACAAAAAACGGGTATACCCCCTCCGCGCTGGTAGAAAGAGCAGACCCTCTCGTCCTGAAAGAAAAAAGGGCAGACTCCTCAGCGATTTTTACCAAACATTGGTAATTTTTTAGCAAATTTTAGCGAATTTTTAAAAAATTTCTTAAAACCCATAAAAATTGTCAGTCTTTACTAACTTTTTGCCAAACCCGTTAAAAAGTCGCAATTTTTACTAATTTCAGGGCAGACACCTTTAAACTTTTGGAATTTTTCAGGAGTAGACCGCGGAGGTTGGGGTAGACCCTCAGAATCGGACCATGTGTTTAATGATAATACCTATTAAAAATCTATATTTTGACCTTTTGCATCATCCAAATTTTTGAGAGCTGCAACGGTATAACCTAGTGCATCTTACCTACCGCCTGGTGCATTTCCAAGTCGAACGCCTAAGACACCTGGCATAGGAACGTTCCTTTGATGACGCCGCCCAGCCAGCACCGATCTAAAATCAGTATTCTATTTAACTATTTAAGTATAGGGAACCATTTATCTAGCATTCGTTCGACTTTGTTGTTAGTCAAGGAAGCCTTCTTTTTAATAGAAATTTTTGTGCTGTAACATAAAAATGAATATGAGACATACACATAATTTTTATTATGTGGTCAGCAGGACTTTACATTCACACTTTCTAAAGCTTTATCAGATGTTTCATCTTTTGTAAAAGAAGCTGAAACAGTAGAAATTGTCTAGTAGAAAGCACCAACGTTTGACTCGTTTGTGAACGGAACAACAGTTGAAATCAATGCTGGAAGCTAAAAACTTATAAAGCCGGTTAACGATGAAGGAATTTGTACTTAAGGATAAAGACAGTATTTTGTAGTTTGAGAAACAAGAAAATGTCCCAAGTTTTCAATGAAGGAATTATTGAATATTGTTGAAAGACTGTATGGGGAAACGAATTCTTGTAAGGTTGACCATGACAACAGGTACCTACCGCAAATTTATGTGCAATATTTGGAAATAGATATGCAACAAAAACGTTTCAGGCACACCCAGACCCAACTGACCAACCAACCAACCAACCAACCAGACAAGCCCAACTGTTTCTTGGGAGCTACAATTCTAAGGTGCTGGTATCCTCTTGTGCAGTTCTTCTTGGTGACTTAAAACGCCATAACTTTCGCAATTTTGAGAGTTGGAAAGAGCTTTACACTTAGTTCTAAAGCTTGTAATCTGTACATTCATATAAGTTTATGAAACTAGCAAAATTAGCAAAAATTTTCCAAAATTTTGAAAATCAAACGTAAATTTAAACCAAAAATTTTCGAACATTGATTTCTCAATACTGTAGAATCGGTCAAATGTTCTTTTTGTACCATGATATAAAGAACATGTGGGCCTAGGGACTTTTTTGGATTTGGCACAGCTAATCTTAACGGTTTATATACTTTAGTCAGAATTTCATTTGTCAGAATATCACTAGTCAGAATTTCATTTGTCAGAATGTCACTAGTCAGAATTTCATTAGTCAGAATTTCACTTGTCAGAATTTCATTAGTCAGAATTTCATTAGTCAGAATTTCACTTGTCAGAATTTCATTAGTCAGAATTTCATTTGTCAGAATTTCATTTGTCAGAATTTCATTTGTCAGAATTTCACTTGTCAAAATAATTATGGCTAATGTGTAAGAATGCCACAATTCAGTACGTGATATCCTTCATTTCTCAGAATTCCATTATTTAGAATATCATTTAGAGCTCGGCTGAGGCTTAACGAATCTTTAGTGATTGAGCTCTAACCGTCTAAGCATTTTGCATTTTAGGAAATTTATATTTCTGTTCTAAAAGGCAATCGAAAATAAACTTTTTGCCCAATCGGAGATTAATCGCTAAAGCTAGTGCTGAATGTGACTAGGCTGAAATGGTTGGAGACGACGTAGCGAATAAACAGGATTAAGATATTGTTACAATGAAAACATTCCAATTGGAAATGCACTTGTGGATTTAATAATGTGATATGCTAAATGCTAATAACTTAATTGTTTTAATTTGTTGCTTTAAAAATTGACACTGGCCTTAATCTTACTTTGGTGATCTGTGACTTCGCATTTTCCAATTGCATTGAAAGCACAATTGTTAGGGGCTGTAAACGTAACGTGTTGTCTTGTAAAGTCCAACAGTAGCATGAACTAGTTTAGTTCTATCCAGCCTGACATTTCAGAAATGTGAATTTCTGGCAAACGAAGTTCTGACTTGTGGCATGTTTCTGACTAATGAAATTTTGCAAATGAAATTTTGATGTATAGTGAAATCATGACTAATGAAATTCTGACTAATGAAATTCTGACAAATGAAATTCTGACAAATGATATTCTGTCTGACTAATGAAATTCTGACTAGTGAAGTTCTGACAAATGAAATTCTGACAAATGAAATTCTGACTAACGACATTCTGACAAATGAAATTCTGACTAACGACATTCTGACAAATGAAATTCTGACTAAAGAAAGTAGACGATCTTAACGGCCGAGAAAATCGACCGAATGCACGGTAAAAGGAACTTTAGCAAATCCGCATTGAATTTTTTGCAACTCGTTCTAGTCCAAACCAAGAAATTTGTCCCTCCGGAGAAGTGCAAACTTCCACCCTGCCAAACATCTCCTGAATCCGTCGAGTAGCTTTTGGGAAATCGATGTTCAAAACAAAATAATCGCAGTTTTTGCAAAACTATTTTTTCGGCCAAAACTCTAGCTTAAAGCGACGATCTCCAGCTAATAGGCATGGGTAAAAATGTGCAATTAGACTGTGTAGCAATTGAATATAAATGGACCCAAACTGTCCATAAGATTTAGCGGTAATTTTTAAAAACTGATTTCGTCGAAAATGGCCATTTATTGATCCTCAAAATTGTTTTTGCTGATACTTAACCACTAGAGATAGTACAAATGTTGTAAAAGCAGAAATGTTCATTTCTGTGCCTCTTTCCACCCATAGCAACCACTCCGGTGTCTCAACTTCCTACTGAATGTATAACGCCAAAAACCAAAAATTTCACTTAAAAATGCGGGACTGGTCACAGAATGTTAAAGAACACGAAAATAGATTATTTCGTTTAAGTTTTAGCTATTTGCGTAAAAGATTAACACTGTATGGGTAAAACCCAGAAAGGAAACCAGCATCTTAAGACCCAAAATTTCGTTGATATGTAAGTTGGTCTTATAGTCCGTATACTTATACTTGAATTCGGTTTATGGCTCATACTACTAAAGCTCCTGACCGACTCAGGCGCTTTGAGCTAAAGGCTGAGAACAAAGATCAAAAGAGAGCAAGAAAGAGCAGGTACCCTGGGCTAGGATCCCGTTTTTCGGGATCTGGGCCATTCGCAACTTCCTTTATCGAGATCTAATTTCCTTAATTGCTGCGAATACGTTTGTTCAGCATTTCATTTTTTGAAACGTTATACAAAGTTAATATACATTATTATGAAAGTTTGCGATCACAGGAGCTTGATCCAGCAATTCTTACCAGTAGAAGCATTGTCACAGTTACCAAAACTGTCTTCATTTGTGACCAATTATCAATTTTTAAAATAGATCTATCTGTAATAATAAAATTTATAACTAACATAAGCGAAACAGCTTCCCATAAGGCAACCAATATAGAGACAAGTGCTCTAGGTGAAGCTTGGCCAATAGCTAACGCCTGTTCGCACTGTCGCCTTCATATCTTAGCTTTATGCTTTAAGGTTCTAAATTGTATCGGCTGTAAAGACTAGGGCCATGAATTCATTAATTTTTGTAGATTTCAGTGCAGATCATAATATTTCTTAAAACCAAAAATTTAGAATTTGAAAGCTTTAAAGTGTGTCAGTGTTAACTAAGGGTGAAGGGGAGAACTCATGCAACCACGAAATCGTCATAGAGAGTACTCACACCGATTTGCCAATTTTCAAAAACTCATTCAAACGAAAAAGTTTCTGATTTAGGATTAGGTATAGGCAAGAGTACATAATAACTAAGATAAGAGTGTGACAAGCGTCCCTTATTAGGCTGCAGACATCATCTGTACAATAACGGCCTACCCCCCACAACTGAGTACCTAGTGACCCCCCACAACTGAGTACCAGGTACACAATTGTGTACCAGCACTCGCTTGTATGTTTACAAGTTGAAACCAAAACCATTCTATCAGCAGCTGGCCACTTTCCAGCTTCAACACGTAAACATACAAGCGAGTGCTGGTACACAATTGTGTACCTGGTACTCAGTTGTGGGGGGTCACCAGGTACTCAGTTGTGGGGGGGTAGGCCGTTATTGTGCAGATGACTGCAGCCTAATAACTAAGAGTGGGACGCTTGTCACACTCTTAGTTATTATGTACTCTTGGTACAGGAGACACTGAATTTTTACTCTGATATGGGAGCCCTAATTAAGTGACCTCCAAAGTCCAAACCTCATTGCATAGGATGTTCAAAAGCAGCACTCCTGGCACATAACATTCCATTGGGCGATAATTTTTTTTCAAATTTACAGCAATTATAATGGCGTGACAGCTCAGGTGAAACTAATTTGCTAAAAGATGTTTCGTCAAAGTGGTAGTAAAAGATGAAAATTAGCAGGATAACTATAACTAATTCAAACACTTTACTACTGGATCCAATTAGGAGCAATCCTAAAGAGGATAGAAAATTAAACTTAAAATCTAGACTATGATTACAATAGTAACCTATTAAGCACAATAATCGAGCAAGTCGGCTCTCTCTGGTGTAATAATCTCATTAAGTCGCAGAAGTTTACTATTGTGTGACTTGATTAAAAAGAGCGCAAAGGTTTAGAATTTTGTTAAAGACTTCGCAAAATATTTGATGTGCCTCATGTGTAAGGGAAGTAATAATATGTTATTCAATATGTTATTTAATATGTTATTTTATTATTATATGTTTACGTTAACGTAAATGCTAATTTGCATTTTCGTTGACAAAATTTTTCAGTTAAGTTAAATTTGTGTTTTCGACACGGCATAATACTGGTGAGCACCAATGATCTAGAAGTTGGGTGCTTATCTCCTGTCTCCTGGATATATGGCGTAATGGCAGCATACCGAACTGACTTGTCCAAGATTCCATTCTTGGTGGAGCCAAACCTTTATTGTTTTTCTACCCGGTTTTAACGAATATTAACGCGATTCCATTTCAACCGTAAAAATAGGGATTCTGCTTAAAACTTTTAATTTGTGTAACATTAAGCTGAGTGTTACTGCTACAAACTTATAGTATACTTTCAACGAATCAGCCTTCACAAGAATATTTTTTACCTATTTCCTATTTATATAACAAACTATTCTTTCCACGGAAGTGAATTGTGCTATATGAAGTTTTTTGAAAAGCATTTAAATTATTCTTAACGAGAAATAATTCGAATTGAACATAAGCCAATGAATTATTATTTTTAGCGCACTCGACTGCCATTTGTTAACGGCTAATGACTTAATTGTTATCAGAAAGTTAGCTCCAACTTACCAAATAAGGTATTCCTAATTATTGGAAACTCATCTTTACTTTTTAAACGTTTGTAATGAATTTCTGCAGGATAGCGTACTCTTATTGCTTATTTACCTATAATATATATGTACTGGTGAAAACTAAATAATCTAGGTAGTTAGAACACTGGTTCAAAGACCATGACCATGATAATAATTTGGTAAACACTTTGAGCCTATGGGTAAACTTGAAAACGGTAGATTCCCGGGGTGAGAGAGAGACCTCTTCAAATTGGGATTTGACTGCAAAGAGCTAACAATGTAAAAAGACATGGAACAGTGTTAACCAGAAATCAACTGGAGAAATTTGGACTTCAATTTCTTTAATCTCTCGTTTGGTCTAAGTTTAGTTTGTCGACTTCTGAACACTGCTCATGCTCAGTTGTCCCCCATAGTTTATCGAGTAAACTTATTGTAGCAGCTTTATTTATCACAAGTTAAGGTGGTGATTCCTTTTGGGCACATATTGTTATTTGGCGGCGTAAATCAAGATGAAATTTGATGAAACTTTCCGAAATAAGTTCTTTTAGCGTTCTAACACCTCAATCCGACTAAAAATTTGAGATTTCCGGTTAGAGTGGTTTTTCCCAATTTCTGAACGTTTGGCAGCAGCTATTCAGTTACGACTATATTCATTCGAAACATCCCATTTTTGCTTTTTAAAGCAACATTCTAGCTTTTCTCTACCGTGAGATATAGCTGATTTTCTTGTTTTGGCGTCGAAAAACTTGTCATCATTGCAGAATTCAAATAATCCAACATTTCTCAAACTACGCAAGCCGTAAAATCAAACTAAGGGCGTCGATCTGAAGGTCTCACAGGGACCAATTATCCGACTCATGATCGTCTTCCAACTACTATCCTGTAGGCTGCTATCATAAAAATTGTAGTTTTTGCAAAAACACGACCAATTTTTTTTCCAAAGATTGTGGAGCATTCACCATGCAAGCTGGGGGGCTGCTACTGAACAAATGTGTTCTTGCCCAAATATACCCATGGACGATTTTTTAGTTGCTCTGATTGCTGTTTTCGAGCTGAAGTAATCGCTTGACAAATTAAAAAAAAGTAGGCAAAATCAACGCTACACAACAACATTTCAGCGTTATTTCCTTCTATAACGAAGAGCGATTTTGAAATTAACAAATGCAATCGTCCGCAGCTACTGGATAGGAGGTATCGAATGATATAACCGATGTCTCGAAAAAAAATTCATCACTTTTTGAGTCTGCAAAAATTCGGGAAAATTATACTTCTTCTAAAAATATGTTAAAAATATTTTAGAAAAGCAATGTTAGTTTAATGGCATGCATTAAAATTAGAAAATGTCAAGCTACATTTTGATATAAAAATGGCTTCTTAACTCCAAGTAATGAATGAGTAATAATGGTGCAAACAATATGTGACCAAAGGGAATCACCACCTTAAGAATATTTTTTCGCTCGGGTTATATGTTTGATAACTGATGTAAATAAAGGATTTAGGGTAACTTTTAATGGGGGAAAGTTTATATGTTACTGATAGTTTACTTCGACAAAGGTTATTATCATTATCATTCAGGAACATACGTGTGTCAGTGAGTTAGGGGGGGGGGGGGCCACCCCCCCAGACCTACCACCCCCAGAGGGGTCCCCACCCCCCCAGAATCCGATTTTTCCGGTGCAAAAACCGAAAAATCCGGTTTTTCGGAGAGGGCTCGGCCGCCCTTCACCCCGCCCCCCAGAACTTCCTCCCGTACACGTTCAGGAAGCAGAACGGGCCATTTGAAACAAAATTTAATTATAGCGGTGCGTTAGTAATGGTTATTGTTCCCCACTTGTGTTTTTGTACTCACAAAAGAGGAAGTGCGCTATTTTAGGCAAGATTTGTTGCCACCTTCACGGATGTAACGTAGTCGGTCGTGCCGTTGTCGTGCACTGAAACTGTCCATTGAAATTAGGCAGGTACGAGACTATTGGTAGAATTATGTGAAGTAATGGATGCGATCTAAAGCTAAAATAGAATTTTTATATAAGAGTATTTTTATGTCATGCAGTTATAACATAAGATAATAATAAAAGTTTCAACTAAAGTTATGGGGATATCTCGAATTAGATTTCAAATTCTGTAAATGTTGGAAGCTTTGTTAGGCTTAGCCTAATGGTTGTGCGAGTTTGGGGAGGTTAGGGTAAGTTGGTGTGGGGGAATAGGTCAGACTCAGGTCCAGGTGTACCTGGGGGACTCCCTCCCCGAATGGAAAAATTCAAAATTGTTCCCAAAAAATTCCAATTTGTTCGAAGAAATGACCAAATCGGTACTAATATTGCTAATTTTTGTTGCGTCTTTTTAGCAAACTCGCACATTTTTCTTAAAATTTTGAATAAAAATTAACCCATGTCCCCTCCCTCCATAGGTGTGTTTGGGGGGGGGGGTGCGGCGAGACCCATAGGTGTACCTTGAGAAAAAGTTGGTGGAGGGAGGGGGTAGCCGAAATTATGGTGGGTGGGATGGGATCAGCTCAGCCCGTTTGAGGTGGGGTGGGGTCCGGAAAAATCGAATTTAGGGGGGTAAAATTTTCCTGGTCAAAAATTTAGAAAAAATTCGCAAATTTACAAACAAGCGTTATTTCCAAATTAAAAATCAAAATATTTCTTCATTTTTGCTCATTTAGTCAAAAATATTAGATTTTTTGCAAAAAATTCGAATTTTTCCAAAAAAAATTTTGAATTTTTATCAATTTTGGAGGCAAAATTTTCAAAATTTTGAGGGTGGGGTCTGCGATTTGCCATTTGGGGGTGGGTGCTCAAAATTCCAGGTGGGGTCCATAGGTGTGGGCTGGCGAAAAAAGTGGGGGTGGAGGTTTGAAAAAAGTAGGGAGGGGGTCTGGCAAAAAGGGGGAGGGGGGTCGAGAAAAGTCGATTTGGGGGGAGGGGTAAGAAAAGTTTCCGAGGGGGGGGGTCGGCGAAAAATCGGTTTTTCGCTAAAAATCTTAAAATTTTTCTCAATTTTCAGCTATTTTTAGCGCTTTTTAAGGTAATAAGGCGAATTTTAGCAAGTTTTCGCTAATTTTTTGAAAATTTTCGAATTTTTTGCTAAAAATTTGCAAAAATTCTGGTAGGGGGTTTAAAATTTTTGGGGGAGGGGTCGGCCGAAGGCCGATTGGGGGAGGGGTAGAAAAATTTTTTAGGGGGGGTCTGCGATCCCTCCATTTGGGGGGAGGAGTCCCCCGCCCCCCCCCACCCCCCCTGACACACCTATGGTGGGGGTCGGCACTCCTCCATTTAACGGGGGGAGGGGGTCTCCCTCCCCCTCCCCCGCCCAGGTACACCTCTATGGGGAGACCCCTCCCCCCAAATGGAGGGGTCGCCTCGCCACCACCCCCTAAAATTTTTTTTCCTACCCCTCCCCCCAAATCGATTTGTTCAGACCCCTCCCCCCTAAAAATTTTGAAACCCCTACCTATATTTTTGAAAATTTTTAGCTAAAAATTTTTCCAAAAAATTCCAAAAATTAGCGAAAAATTGCTAGAATTCGCTTATTTAAGCTAAAAATCGTTAAAAATAGCTGTAAATTGAGAAACTTTTTCACTTTTTTAACGAAAAGCCGACTTTTTTCGAAATTTTTCGCCGACCCCCCCTAGAAGATTTTTCTTACCCCTCACCCCAAATCGACTTTTCGCGACCAGCGACCTCGACTTACCCTAAGGGCAACTTCTCAGCCAAATCGGAGACAAAAAATTTTTTTCGAATCATAAGGGGGGACCAAGGCAAAATTTTTGTCCCCCCCATCTACATAAGTGCCGGGGGTTTCACCACCCCAGAATTGGGCAACAAAATCGGAAAAATCCGGTTTTCCAGCGGCCTCCGGCGGCCGGTTCACCCCCCCCCCCCGAATTTCCCCTCCTGCACATGTCTGCCATCGCCCCCAACCGGTGCATCCCTAATTCCATCAACCATGTATTCGCTGTTTTATATACGAGAATGCTTTTTGTCTTATTTCAGTGTTCGAGAATTCTTTAGTCAAAATGGGTGATTTTGTGTATAATTCGCTAATCACTCAGCTGCGAGAGGTATATACAGTACAGGCATAAGATATGTTAACATTTGAAGACATTCTTAGAGTAGAGTAACTGCATATCCAAAGTGGCTTTGATTTAGAACGTTGCATAGGTGTATAGCAAGGTTCACAAAAAAAATCACCCCTGAAAATTCACAAAAAACTACCCACCTGTGACGGCTAACAACAAGCCGCAGCCGGAAAATTTTTTGCATGGTAATAGCCACAAGTCCCAACCCCAACATATGTAAGTTTGGCTGCCGAGGCTCAACTCCTCCGACTAGTTTGCCCAAAATAGTCGACCCACCCAAAATCGGACCCTCGGACAACTCCGGAACAAAATTGAAATTTTTGCTGGTACTCACTATGGACTTTGCGCAGGCGCAGGTACCCCATATTATGCATGTGACATGTCCTAACTCTAGGCTATCCAACCATAATTGGATTCTGCCAGGTCCTCTGGGTTCGCCAATTGGTGGGTGATTTTTTTTTGTGAACAAGTTCACAAAAGAAAATCACTATCAACTTTTTTGGTAAAATGCTCTGGGGCAACCGCCAGGGTAAAACTAATGCCAAAATTCGAGCTCAGCCACCCGGAAAACCTATATAGAGCATGTTTGTACCTCAACCCCTTGGCAGACGGTAGTCCGGCCGATGGACCCGGCCCGGACCCTCCGGACGCAGGGGGTGGTCAGGATCACCTATCTGGCAAAGGCTACCTAAAAACTAATGCCAATTTGAATTTTACGCACCGAAAACTACAGGCGAGTTTAGGCTTCGGGACCTTGAAATGTACCTTGGTCAGTCACGTGACCTCGACCCAGGTCACGTGACCTTGTACAAGTCACGTGACCATTCCAGATACGAATACCGTTGCAAATTGTTTGTTCTGTGCTTACTAGAGCACAGAACACAAAATAAGTGGACTCATTTCATGGTAGCACATTGTTTGCAGCCACTTTGACCCAAACAGAACCAAAATCGGAAGTTCGCTCGTTCAAAAAACTTAAATCAAATTTTTTTACGTAATAACACTATGGACTATGCTTTATTTATGCATGAAAAGAAAAATTTCCTAGCTATATCCTGAGATCAGATCCGGTGGTGTTTTTTTTTGTGAACGAGTGATTTTTTTTGTGAATTCGTTCACAAAAAAAATCACAAAAATTTTTTATTACTCACGCTACACGAGGGCTACCGGCATGAAATTTGCACCATATGTAGAGGGGGTCACTACCGTGCCATACGTACCAAAAGTTTTTCGATCGGACTTCATTTGCGAAATTGCCAGCAAAAATTCGATTTTTGATTTTTTTGTGAACCTTGCTATAATTGGGGGGTAACCCCCCCAGCCATTTTTTCAAACCCCCCCAGAAATTTTTGGGCCCCCCCCCCAATTGGGGGGGGGGGGTAGTCGCGCCGACGGCGCGAAAATTGGGCATTTTTAGGGCAAAGTTCGCAAAATTTTTCAAAAAACTCCAAATGTTTGGCTTCACTTGTTTATTATCGCGAGAAATACATGTTTAAAACGATTTTATGGTCTTCTAGACTCAATATTGACCTTATTCTGGACTCAGAAACATGTTGGCAATAAAGTTTTCGAGTTTAAAAACACTGTCAAATGTTAAAATTACTTAGTGGTTTCATGTTTTTCGGCATTAGCAATGGCGGAAAATGCGATTTTTGACATAAAAATAGAAAACATTTTTGGGGGAGGTTTGGGGGGGGGGGGTCGTGGGGGGGTCTAAAAAGGCCTCAAAATTTCGGGGGAGGGCCCCCCCAATCCAAATCCCCGTTACACCTATGCAGCGTTGTGCCGGTACTTTAGGCGGTTTTGGGTCAAAACTGAAATTTTGCAAAAGTGGTCAAATTTGGTATCAAATGAACGCCCCAAGGGAGCTGAGCAACTTTTGTCATAACTGCATATCCAGAGTGGCTGTAGAGTGCCGTGTTGGGGTGGCAGTAAGACTTAGGCGGTTTTGGGTTCAAAAATAAATTTTTCAAAAGTGGCCAAAAGTAGGGTATATACGTATGTTTATATACGCATTGGTGTTCAGAAATAAATAATGTTGGTGCTTTATTGCGGATACATGTATATAAATGAGGAAAACAAAAAACAACAATGTTCCTTCGTCGCATGTAAAAAATATATACATAATATGACAGGCGCGTAGCCAGGGGGGGGGGGTGGAATGGGGGAATTCCCCCTCCCGAAATTGTGTTGCCCCCCAGGAATTTTTTCCCTGCTGTGCGTAAAACACCCATTTTTCAAAAAATTTTGGCGCCTTCGGCGCGAAATAAGTGTATTCTACCATAATAATACGTGTTTTGCACTAAAAAATGAGCAGCAATTACCCTATTTGGTGTAGTTTGACTAGCTTCTGCATCATTTGGGAGCATGAACACGCACTGCGCCTTAAATATTATTGGAATTTCAAAGGATGCTCTGTAAAAAGGTCAAGAATTTTGAAAAATTTTCAAGCTTATGTGGGGGGCTCCGCCCCCCAGACCCCTCAAAAAAATTTTGCATTCCCCCCCCCCGAAATTTTTTCTGGCTACGCTAGTGTAATATGAGTACTCTCAGGCAGGTTGTACAAACACGGAAACTAGCCTGTAAAATATATATATACATACGAGTGGTGAGGTTGTAGTTGTACTGAGGTTCCGTAATGAGGCTGCACTGTGACGCCAATATGAGCCTTGTTGTAGGATAGGCTGATATGTTAAGCGGTTGCAGCTTGTTTTCCTTAATTTGTAACCTCACCACTAATGCATTTTTCAGGCTAGTTTCCGTGTTTGTACAACCTGCCCCAGAGTATATATACTCATGCATTTTACTCGCGACGAAAAAGAAGTTTTGATTCTTGTATACGTATATATACATTGTTTTGTTTTGCTGATTTAATTTTTATTTTAGAATAAGCTGTCCCGAGACAAATTCTACATTCTTCAAAATGCTTCTGCGACATTCTGTTTCAATGGCAGACAGGTATATACGTATGTGAGCTACGTAAACTGCCTGAAATCCTGAAATGAGTTTAGAGACGTTATATTCAGGATTTCAGGATTCAGAAAAGGAGGGGGTTTTGGCGAAAAAAAGGAGAGGATTTTGACAAAAATGTATACTTTCTGTAATGAAGTGTTGATAAAATTTTCCTTCCGACAATCCAATACGAGGGAGTTTCAACCCCAAAACCCTTCCCCTGGATACGCCCATGCACCAAACACTCTTAAATCTCAAAAATCGCTGAAAATCGCTGCCAATCGTTTCTGTGTTTGGTTATATATAATATTGTAAAACATTTATCGTTTTGAAGAAGGTTATAGATTAGCATAAGGTTTCGGCGTTGAAAATTGCTGGCAATAGGTTCTGTGTTTGGTTATTTAGAATATTGTAAAAATTATCATTTTGAAGAAGGTTATAGATTAGCATAAGGTTTTGGACTTTTTTCGGTGTAGGCCATTTTTCAAAGAGTCTGTGCCGACCCTCCAGAATCGGTCCCTGTTTGTCTATTGAGTGCTGTATATTTATCTTTGCTTTTGCATTTGCAAACATCGCAAGTGTATGTAAGTGCAAGCTGTTCAATTATTTTGTAGCTGTTTGAAATTGTGCTGTGCTTTCCGCACTCTACCGATAAGAAAGATGCTGTCAACATGCTGATTACGGTATATAATTCATTTCATTGAATTATAATGCGTTAGTGATATTGTATGTACGTGTGCTGTTGTTAATGGTTGCATTTTGTTAGTACGTACGTATATAAGCTGAAGCTGTAAATTTTGGCTTCAAGTTTGTTGTTGTTGTATGGTGCTGCATTAGACATCACGATGTGGGGGATCATCACCCGAAGGTGCAAACAAAGTGTTGCAAACTTGCAAAGTGTTATTGTACATTGTTTATTTGAATTCCTATCAGAATGTTCTCGACCCTCGACCCGTGAAGGTGGAAAGAGTAGTGATGCCGGGGCAATGAAACCACCTCCGTAGGAAATCCGATAGACATGGACTCCATCAAATGGAGATCCCCACAGGTGTCCCCTGGCATCCGTCTGGTCAACGGCGCTAAATGGTTTTCAATTCTGCGGGGCATGACTGATCCCTTCCCCTTTCTGTTCCCCATCTTCAGTCATGTCGGAGCTGGATTACCTCCTGTCCCTTAAATTATGCTATCGAGCGGGTGGACCTCTACTGTTGCCCTGTTACGGGCTTGCTTCCCTTTGTGGTCGTGGTCTGCCTTGGCAAGGCTCCCTACAAAATGGATACGCTCCGTTTGCTGCCAAGGAAGAGAACGAAAACCAAGAAAGTTTTGATTTTTTCCTTTTTTCTTTATTTCCTTTTCTGTTTTTCATGTTTTAGAGATTGTGTGATAATGTGCCATGTTCCACCGCTGCTGATATCATTAAATCTGCCAGTTTCTCCCGGGATCGCCTGGGAATTTTACAGATTTTGGTTAGGTACGAATGTTAATGTTCTCGGCGTTGCTTATTTTATCAAACCCAGTGCATAAAGCAGTGTAAAAAATTGTTTCAATCCCTTGCGTTTTGCTCATGTGTATAATTGTTTATGAGAAAGCATGTTGTCTTGCGCGAAGCTTTAGACCTGCTACTTCGAAAGCTCCAGTTTTGAGTTTTTCATTATTTCTTTGTGATCAATTCCTTGGTATCCTTCACCGGCCTGCTTTCCAGCCACTCCGCGTTCATTTCATTCTACCTGGCTTATAATTGTTGGGAAATTTCGAGAAAATAAAAGAACCACAAAAAACAAAAGAATGATAAATTTGGACAAGTATTAATAAAATTAAGCGAGTAAAATTATACGCTGTTGCGG
>JASAND010006753.1:0-50001 GCA_030248195.1 Trissonchulus latispiculum
TCTCCACGGCTATCCCATATTAAAGCCCGGTTCATACTAGGCATACTAGGCCCGACGGGTACCCGGGCACCCAAAAATTTTCGGGTACCCGGGTCCTGATTCGGGTACGCGATATCCAGTTAAAACTGGAAAAAACCGGATAAAACCGGATTAATCTGGATCCAGCAGAGAGAAAATTTTTGGCTCAGAAAATTTTTAACCAGCGAAAATTTTTGGCTAAGAAAATTTTCAACCACCGAAGATTTTTTCAGTTTATTATAAAATTTAATACTATAAAGAGATACTACAACAGAAAAACGAAGTAATGGGAAGAGGAATTAGTCCTGGTATTTTCAAACATTTTGTAATTTTCTATTTTTAGATTGTTTTTAAAATATTAAATTTACCATAATTTTTCTTTCTTTAAATTCCTGTTGGAGCAAGCAATATGCGGAATTCGATGAATTAATTAAAACTTAAAATTCACAGGATACAAACAAAACTGTTCGCATCAATTAGAATAGGAAAATATCAAAACGTGGACACCCAGAAATCTAACCAACCTTAATCACGCGACCGGTTTCGGAACCGACGTGGTCCCTTCATCAGGCGACTCCTGGCTATCACTCGCTGCAAACGTTCCTGGGGGGCTATAGGATTCCGTATTCGAATGGGAGGGCAGGCTGAAAGTTCGGGGGACAGGGGGGCACGTTGGACACTTCCGGGAGGAAGGGGGACCTGGGAAGGCTGGGGGGCGCTCCTGTGTTCAGTAGAATGGGTGCTAACAATGTCAGACTCGGAAGGTGGGGACTTGTTGAAACGAAGGATATGTTCCCAATTTAAATTGAGAGGATAGTCCGTACAAAGCTGGCTAATCCACCGTTTTTCTTTCTTCTTTCTGATGTTTTCATCTGTTGCACCGTCGATCACAGACACCAATAAATCAGTTAAATCGTGACAATGATCTCTGAAATCACAAGAGAGCGGTTTGTTAGCATCCATTCTACGAATGTCATATCTGTGTCCGTTAAATCGCAAGGACAGAGAGTTTCCTGTTTCCCCAACGTACTGTTCGCATCAATTAGTGACTTTTGCCACAGCTCTGCGTTGTTCTCTAAACTGTAAGTAACAATATTAATTACCATTAGATGGTGTAAATAGTGACTGACATGATCTTGAAAGTTTAGTGATCCTATTTAATGCCACATCGTCAATTCCAAAGAGCTTCCTTCACTAATGCCCAGCGCTCATTAGCTTTCAATTTTTGTCAGCTTTAGCTGTTTCTAAACTAAATTCTGAACTCAGAAATCGCTTCCAGATTGTTTGAACATTCATTTAACCAAATGTTGAGCATACGAGCTTTTGGATGATTCTTTGGTATGCGCACGCCTTTAGTGACTGAGAAAGTTAAGGGAATGGTTATTTTGACTTTCTTTGGATACAGTGGGATCGTAATCACAATAAATGAAACTATTTCAAGGAATATTTAATAAATGTCTTGTAAACGTTTGACAAAAATTCTAAAGGACTTTCAGGGTTGTGCCGTTAAGTGATTTACCCGGGCCCGGGCCGGGCCCGGGCCTACTTCATCGATCGGGACCGTGACCCGGGCCGGCCCGGGCCCGGCCCGATACAAGGCCCGGAGGCCCGATACAAGGCCCGGAGGCCCGATACAAGGCCCGGAGGCCCGATACAAGGCCCGATACAAGGCCCGGAGGCCCGATACAAGGCCCGGGTTCCATTCTTGGCGCTGGGGCCCTATCCGTTACAAAGCCCGGGCCTTCAGATTCAAGCCTAGACATGCCATTTTCGGTAGAATATTACGTCACTTAATATTGTACTGTCTTATTAGTTGAAAAACCACCACTTTAAGACAGGTGTTTGCAATATAACACACTTGTTCTTCTGAGCCTTTGGGTAGCGCTGCGATAGCCTATCTATCTATCTCTTAACTAGCCAATCACATTCATATTAATTAATGAGACCCAATCGGTCGACTATACCTGTTCATTAAATCTACCATTCTCTGCAGTTCATTGCAGAATCTGTTAATATTTTTAACACTTGCCAGAACCAAATCAGGTCCTTAGGCAAAATTTGTTCATGAATTTCCATGTTCATTTCAATGTTCATGTCTCATTTCTTGTTGTCTATATCACAAACCATCCTCAGAAGACATCACATACGCAAAGGCCATAGTAAATTCAACACTGCCAAACATAGAGACAAAAGAAAAATCCGTTTTAGAAGGCCCAACATCACCCGGGCTTGACCGGGCCCGGGCCGGCCCGGGAGGCCCGGTGGTCATGAATCGGGCCGGGCCGAAGCGTCTGGCCGGGTCCGGGCCTCTCTCAGAAAAAGAGGCCCGGGGCCGTGACCGTGACCGGCCCGGCCCGGGGCCCGAGGCCCGATACAAGGCCCCGGCACAACTTCCCATCAGTTTTACGTTTAGTAAAGTTACTCCAAAAGCAAAAGGACAGAGAGAGGAAAAGGAAATTGGAAAGAAGCAATTGTTTTCAGGTTAAAAAAATGTAAACGCTAATCTCAACACATAAGTCAATTTATTTCTTAAAATAAAATTCAAAATGTCTTTCTGGCACTAAGTGAGTTTAAAATTTTATATTTTTTGTCAGTAAAGTGTAGCGATCACAAAAAATTCAGTTTTTATCCAAGACATTTTATTTTTACATGGTTTCATTAAGACATTACGTAAAAGAAAACGAAAAGAAACTACGTAAAGCTTAGTACTTCGTGCAGGTTTTGCTAATTTGCTGCCTTTTGTGCTGTTTCTATTTTCAGAGACAAACTTTGTCATGGGGATTTGCTCTTATAATCGAAATGCTTTCTAAAATTTGTTAGCATTTGAAGGTTAGAGGAAGCGGACAGCGCAACGGTGGAACGAAACTCAGAAAATTGCTGATCTGAGCGCGGTTATACAATAAAAACCAATGTTGTCTGCATCAGCATCAGCTTCCGATCCGATACCGTGACAATTAATTGAAAGTCCCTATAATTCAGTTAGTCTTTAAAAGTCTTTAAAATAACTTAGGAATAAAAATCTATCCAATCTAAGCTCAATGTGAATAAAGATCCCTGAAAAAAAGTTAAATTTCAAAATGGCCAAGTCCGAAAAATGGATTAAAAATTTCTCGGGTACCCCAGTAGTATCGCAATTACCCGACATAGGCCTTCGGGTAGTACCGGGTACCCGGGTCCAAATTTTTGGACTCGTGACCATGCCTAGTTCATACCTGTCCGTTTTTCCGTTTCTGCTTGTCCGTTTGTCCGCTCACATACTAGTTCAAACTTTTCGCTTTTCCGTTTGAGTTGATTCATAGTTTGCCGTCTGACCGTGTGTCCGTAAGGGATGCCCGTTTGCACTTCAATACTGCTCTACTTTTCCGGTTGTCCGTTAAGCAATAAGTATGAAACAGTTTATGAAAGGAAACCAAACGAACAACAGAAATGTGGCAAACATACAAACGGAAAGCTAGGTATGAACTATATAATCAGAATTCAGCAAAACGGGCAAACGGAGAAACGGACATACGGAAAATAGGTATGAACCGGGCTTAAGCCTTCAGGTCCTATAGCCCTCCTAACCAACTAATAAATAACCAATTTAATCAGAACCATAAAACGGACTAGACAAGTTCGAGTCTTACGAACAGAACATAAAACAACACATACACACTCTTATTATATAATATACCATAAAAGAAAAGAAGCACAAAATGATAACTCGAATGTTCCATCACAACCAAAGTTACAACACAAAATCACACAGCATAAAAATAAACATTTTGGAAGGCAAGGGGGAGAGCAATAGAAATTATATTTCACGTGCACTGGATAATCGGGTAACATCCGATTTAAGAAAAATATCTGGATATCCGGTTAAATTTTAGACAGCAATAAAAATGAGCAAGTTTCGGCCAAATTCTTCGAAATTTTAAAAATTTGAATTTCAACTTTAAAAACAAAAAGTTTTTGAAACGATTTTTTTAGTTTTAAATAGGCAGATATTTATCTGGCGCCCATGACTATAAAATTTATTAATTCTCATATAGATTTTTGCGGGAAAGGAACAACTATGCACAACAAAAAATAAAATTATGCCAAGTTGAATTTCATTGAATTGAAATTACATTGAAAATACGAATTAAAACAAATTACTGGAATACTTACCAAGTTATAATGTCTCAATCACGAGTAAAGACATATAACAGTATATGAACAAGTATAGGCTGTGTGTACAAAAATTTCCCTACAAGAAGTTAAAGAAGCACATATGTAGTGGTGCAGATTTAAGAAGCTAGATAAAGGTGGGGGGGTAGGGATCTTCCCAACCACTTTAATACAAATTTTTACCCGATTTCTTAAAAACACTCCTAGTAGGGATCGACCGGAACAACAAAAAACCGGAACCGGAACCGGAACCGGAACTGGCTTTAAAAAACCGGAACCGGAACCGGAACCGGAACCAGCTCTTTAACACTACAAAAATCGAAAATTTTTTCTGACGTTTTGGACAACTTTTGCACAATTTTTCGCTTTTTTATAGTTACTAGAACATTGTAATTACGTTTGAATTATATTTTATATAGTTATTTCAATGCACGAACATGAAATTTGCAATATATTAAGAGATTTTTGTTTTATAGCATAGTTAAACTTTACTCTATAGCTTTAAAATTCAAATTTAAAATTTAAAATTAATTATTCACGGTATGAATATGCTATGTTTATATTATTCGAGCACATTTTCGATGAATAAACGGCATCTATATTTTTACATTATATACGAATTTCGATGAATAATTTGCAAGTTGCAAGAATGCAAGTTGACTTTTAAAGGAGATTTATATACTGGCAAATAAAATTTAATTTCTTAATTAAATTATATATATGCGTATATATGCAGTTAAGCTGAATTTTCACTTAAGCTAAATAAGTAGATAGAAACTGATTCTATGAAATTTTTGCGAACCAGAAACTGCTCGTACAGCTTTCGGCAAAATAAGTCTGAAACATGTTTAGTTTTTATCTGGCTTGTCTGATAATTTCTAGTCATAATCAACAAGTCCCGACGCCAAGGCTTCAATAATTTAAGAATTTCAATTCAGCATTAGGTATCTTTACCACTACTTAAATTTAAAAGTTTCGGCGGTCTTGTGCTATCTAATCTGAGTTATTAAGTATTATTTTTGTTTTATAATATATTAATATTCATAACAACGATACGTATACATTAGACGTTATTATTACAAATTGTAAACATTCTAAGTATATAATGCAATAGCGCCGCAGGCGAAAATTTTTTAATAAATCATATTCTGGCTATAAGAGAATCGCAGTTTTTCAAAAAGTTTTAAAGAAGTTTGATAAAATTTTTGAAAATTTTAACAAAATTTTGCTTTTGATAATAGGCTAAAATTGGTTCCGGTTCCGGTACGTTTTCAAAAACCGGAACCGGAACCGGAACCGGAACCAAAAAGTACCGGAACCGGAACCGGAACCGGAATTCCGGTCGATCCCTAACTCCTACATAGAAAGAAACCCAGAAACAGAGTCAGCACCAAACGTGTGCTTTGGGGGACTCACTGCCAAGAAAGAAGCAAGTGTACAATAGATAAGAGTGTGACTGCTGGCAGGCTCTGTTATCAGCTGCAGGTACATGCTCTGCGAGCTAACGGCTGATCCCCCCCAAGCTCACAAATGTTGACCCAGTATACGTTTCTGTACGCTGACTAGCCGTATCCTTACGTGTTAAAGCTCGAAAACACAACCCCTGCGCATGTCTAATTTGTGTCTGCTTCGAGCTTTAGAACACTAAGATAGCGTGCGAATTCGATTGAAGTGAACATACACATTCGTGGGGGGGGTCAGCAGTTAGCGTGGAGAACATGTACCTGCAGCTGATAACAGAGAAACTGTCAGCTGTCACACTCTTATATATTATCAAGAGTACATAATGATAAGAGTGTGACAAGCGTCACATTCTATGCAATGAAGGATAAAACTATGCGATGCGCGCTATCGGCTGACCCCCCCAACGAATTGACCCCCTCTCACACCGTACGTGGTCCAAACGGGGGTCGCTCACTGCTTTGCATAATTACACGCTGAAATTAACAGGGGCCCAATTTGGGGAGGGGGTGCAAGCGTGTATGCTTAACACATAGATGTACAAAATATACTAAGCGAGTGAGCGACCCCCGTTTGGAACACCCATATAGGGGCGGTGTGAGAGGGGGTCAATTTGTGGGGGGGGGGGGGTAAGCCGTTAGCGCACATCGCATAGTTTTTGCCTTCATTGCATAGAGTGTGACGCTTGTCGCACTCTTATCATTATGTACTCTTGATATTATGTACTCTTGCAAGAACTTAAGCTTCTCCCCGTCAAGATTCCGGCCAAAAAAACCGGAAACATCCTATAGTTGCCAGGTTATTGCTCCTCCCAAGCTTCGACATTCTGCATATGTCTGGCCCCACACCAATCCCCAAGATTGTTACTGATGTCACGCACAAAGCTTCATCCGTAGAAATCAGTTTCCTAATTTAAAATTTTAAAAAACATTAGGTAAAAATTAAGACAGCAGATCATTCAAATCAGCCAAATTGAGACTCTGCTTTGGTTGCTGCTGGGACTGTAGAGGCTGCATAGGCTGGGGCACCAGCGGCGCTAAAGGAGGGGGCGTCCCCATAGCAAATCTCTGCGGCGGTGGTGGCAGGACACCAGTGCCACGCAGTTGATTCATGGATGGTCCCCCAGAGCTGGCTGCTCCACCAAACGGCGCCAGGTTGTCTAGGGCAGACATATTGACCGACTGGGCAGCAGTTGGGGGTCGACTCCCATCAAAACTGGCGCCACCTAGCGGAAATGAGGGCTGACTGGGAGCCCAAGCAGACGTGGAAATGCCGCCCATAGGTACAGGGGTAGGACCAGAACCTGTAGGATAATTTTGACCCGGCTGGCCCACCCTTTGAATGGGATTAGTGGGGGCCGGTGGAGACATCAAATTGCCCATACTTCTGTTCAGTAGAGTGGAGGTTAGATCCTTTGGAGGTTGCCCTCCGCTGGAACCTCCGCTAGAGGTCGCTTTAGCTTTGGCGGCTGCCGGTCCAGAGGTACCGGATGGGGTAGGAGTCAGTGGGCCTTGACTGCGCAGGCGCAGAGTCTGCTCTTGCTCACGTGCTAGGCGTTGCTTCTCATCCAGTGATAGGGCGCCCCCACCAGGTCGCTAAAAAGAAAAGAAAGAAAGAAAGAACTAAATTTCGAAACCATGGCACATCACATTATCGTAGTCCTATAGAACTTTTTGAACCTAGATCCCCATATTAAGCATTTTTATAAGACTAGTCCTCTCCTCTCTTGACTTTGCAACCTCACCATCACCCATATTCTTTTTGTTTCATGCTCCACAGGAGATTTTTATTAATATTTGTTAGATTATGCAACAACTATTCAAGTGGTACATGCACACGTAGGTGACGCAACAATTTCGCTTTCTACATTTTTGGTATAACTTTTCGTCACAGTATCGACTTGCCGTAAACTGGAGGCAAAAGTATCTTCCCTGTACAAACAGTCTCCAGTACGAAGCGCCGACAAAAATAGTCGGGGAGGGGGGGGGGGAGATTGTTTCACATCAAAGTTAGATTCTAATTTTAGTTTTTTTCAGAATAAATTTCAAACCTTTGTAGGTGAACTGGTAGCAGAATCATCCGAAAAGGTTTTCTTGGTATATTCCTCCAGGCCAAGACTCTTGAAGACGTCTGGCAACTGAAACAGAAAGAAAAGGGCGGGGAAATCCAAACATGACTAAAATATTGTAAAAAAAGTAAAAAACGGCAGTTGTAGGGCTATGATACATGTTTGTTTGTCCGCGTGGTATAACGCATTATTAATTCATTGTCACTTCAGTTTAGATGCGAACTCCTTCTAGCTTGGTGCGACTGTAACCTCAGTAGCTCAGTTGGCAGAGCGTCGGAGCGTTAATCCAAAATCCCAACCGAGACCCGAATTTTTCGGGTCTCAGGTGCTGAAGTGGCAATTTAATTTCTTATAATACATACCTTTAATAGCCAGAAGAAACTAAGTTTAAGCCTAAAATTGCTAGTCTCGGTCTCGGACTGGGTGAGGACTGGGTCTGGAAGGCGGAACCCACTCAGCTGGGCTTTTTTTAGTGGAGGGGGGCGCCCCCCACTTTTTGGGTTCCCCCTGGCTTATTTTTACTGGGGGGGGGGGGGGGGGGCCGCCCCCCATTCGGCTACCTCCCCCCCCCATCCGAGGAGCCCCATGAAATGCCCCCCCCCCCATAAATTCCGACCTCCCCCCCCATAATCCCAAAAATTGCCAAATTTTACCGTTTTTACCCTAAATTTTCAAAAATTTTCCCGGCTTCGCCGGATTATTAACGAAATTTTCACTATTTTAGCCTAAAAACCACTTAAAATTATTCATTTTTTAGCGATTTTTACACATTTTTACACGAAAAACCCGCAAAAATTCGAACATTTTTTCCAAAATATGCCCCCCCTTTTTGGGTCTGCCCACCCCCATCGTTGGGGGGTGGGCCCCCCCATGAAGCCCCCCCCCCAATAAATTTTTGCCTAAAAATAAGCCAGTCCCCCCACTCGACCCTTCCCCCCCCCCACTCGACCCCACCCCCACTTTTTTGGGCTTCCCCCCCACTCACTATAAGGTGCTCAGAAAATGCCAAATTTTTAACTTTGAATCCTCCCACTTTTGGGTCCCCCCATTAGTGGGGGACTCCCCCTCCCACTCTCCCCACCTCCACTTTTTTTCGCCTAGAAAAGCCCAGCTCAGAAGTCGAAAAATTGTCTTTGCAATAAAATCGTTCTTAAAATATTGAATTCTTTTGTTTGAGAAACCGAGAAACGCTTTAAGAAATATTACACAATCTTAAGCAATCATAGATATTTTCTCCAAACACTTCGACGAATTTCAAGCTTTTCTTTTTTTAAACACAAGAAATATGTATATATGCCATTAAAAAGTAGAAAACTCTCGCACCATCGGCATGAAATGTTTTTGTTTTCGACCTTTTTTTCCATTTTTCTCCCAAATTTTTCCCACCTTCAAAATGCCCCTGGCTGCAACATAGGAAAACGGGCACAACCGCTCGGATACCAGCTATTCGGTCCGGACCGGACCAAACAACCGGGCAATTCTATGGAGCGATAAAGCCGAAGGAAAACTTACATCGCCGCCCTGTCCAGCCAATGGATTGGGAGGTTGCTGTGGTCTCAGAACGTCATTAAAATTCACACCCCCGCTGAAAAGAAACAAAAAAGTCAGACGTAAAGAAAAGTCTGGAGTATTCTATGCGCAGCCACGTATTAAAGCAAGCAAATATGAATAATACCAAGATACATAATTGAGGTACCCTTAATAGTATTAATTAATTAGATAACTAAAATAAGTTATTTCTCTTCTTCAAGTCCCACCCTACCCGAGACCAAAAGTGGTCTAAACAACAAACAGCAAATTTTGTCCATTTTCTGCATTACACCATTAAAACCAAATAAAATTATGCTCAAAAATTCAGTCTAAGTATCGCCACGGGTTGTGATGTTAAAACAAAATGTCAAAAGGGGGTAGGGGGCGGGAGATAAGCTGAACCCCCAAACCTACAAATTTGCATTTCCTTGAATTTTCTTACGTTTCAGAATTTGGAGATATTTCATTTTTCCTAATTCGGCTCAGAGGAGAACGAACCATCCAGTATTTCTCTTCGCTTAGAAATTCAGACAAAAACGTTGAGAATAATTTAAGTTAAAAATTAATTTTAAAATTAAATAAATTATAAAAATGAATTTGAATGATTTCCCCACCGTTGCTCTTCCTGTACAGCCGATAACTGTTCCAACTTTGAACGTTGCTCCGATTCCACTTTTTCTAGCATTTCATGAATCAAGCTCATAAAGGAATTAAACTGAAAGCAAAAAACCAAGACAAAAATGAGACTAAACAAGCCTCACTGAAACTGACATACTGAGCCCTAAGGGCCTTTTCGCTCGCGAGTATAGATAAAACAGTAGAGTTAAAAAAGATTACTCGTTTAACCCAGCGGGTTTAGTTAAAATGAGCTGTTTACCTGTCTTAGCCATGCGCGCAAAAAGGATTGAGTTAATTTTAACTCTTTTAACCCGTCTAACTCGCTGTACGAAAAGGCCCTAGATTACATTAAATTAAACATACAAGATATTATACAACTTCACTGACACTGACACTCTGAAATTAGGGTAAAGGATAATTTACCGGTTAAACTGTACCTGTTTAGCATTTTTCGAAAACATCTTCGCTTCCCCCCCCCCACATAAATCCTGGCTTTGTCCTACAGGGGGGGGGGGAAGGAGGGCGCCCCCCCCAGACCCCCAGAAATTCGTTCCTCCCCCAACACTTGGGTCGGCCCCCCCCCCCAGGATTCGAGCCTCCCCCCAGAACCTTAAAGTGCCCAGAAAAATAGGGTTTTGAGGGTAAATTTTGAAAAGTTTTTCCGGCTTCGCCGGATTTTTTACCTATTTTTAAGCATTTTTAGCTATTTTAAGCTTAAATTTAGGTTAAAAATAGTTAAAATTTTAGCTGAGCAGTAAAAAATATATAGCTATTTTTAAACATTTTTCGAACAGCATTCTCCCCCCCCCAGAAATTTTTGTCTAGGAAAAAAGCCAGCTAATGCAAACTAAAATAACTGCAAAACTGCATACACACCTGTGACAAGTTGAGACTATTCTCTACAGATGTGGCCAACAGAAACGGTAGGGCACTTCGGGCACACTGTTCGCGACTGATTCCCAGCTTTGGATTGGCAAAGGCCATCTTATAAATTCCTAGAATAAGACAAAACTATGTACGTAAGAATAACTACTCAAACTACACAGACAGATACAAAACTGTAAAACTAAAGGTTACGTACTATTTTTGAAAACAACCGAACAAAATTATATACTACACTTCATAAATACAATACCAATAAAAGTTTTCTGACAAAACTCAATCAACAAATTGTTAGGTTAGGTAAGGGTTTTTAATTATTTTCCAAAATGCATTTCACAGCTTAAGACCGCCTTAATTTCAAAAAAACAATCTTTAATACCAGCAGCAAAAATAGGTCCTGTTCAATAATCTTATAAATTCAAACATAAAACCCAATAACAATCCACCAAAAAAAAATGAACCAAAAAACTACCATTTTCTAATTCTATACACAAATTCCAAGATAGTATTTTTTCAGATACTTTTAGTTTCTTTTGTTTTTTAAAAATTTCACAAACCAAGAATTGCCATGAGGACGCCAGGCTCCTTAGAACTGGTCCGTGGTAGGGCCGGTATTATCTGTTCCTTTACCATCCATTGCTCTAACCGGTCCAATAATTTTCCAATACAAAGCAAGGAGTTAACTTTCACCTAAAGTAGCGAAGGAAAACAACGCAGATCAACACTTTAAAAAAATTTGGCCTCGAAATAATTTGTCGACACTTTTTTCGGCGACAGTGCCCCCCGGCCCCCACCATAAAAAAACTGCCGGCTGCTATGCACGTAGAAGTAGCATAGCCCCGCTTGACATGTTTTGCGTAACTGGCGAATCAAACCTAATTAGCTACGTTACGTCCCTCGTTCTAAAGCTCGAAACAGACACCGAATCTGGAAGCACAGAATTGCCGAGATTTCGAGAGATTCAAAGCGGGACAGCCCGTGAGAATATAATCAAAATTACCAACTAAACATTATTATGATCGCTACATACGCACTTGTGGGGGGGGGGGGGTCAGCCGATAATCACAGCAAAACTGTAGCTTAGGAATGATAACTCGAATGATTTAATTGTACTTTAAATCTATTTATCTGTCATGTACAAAATAAGTAGAGAGAGATGTACATATACGTACCGACAATACAGAGGATTCAGCAGCCAATTTCATCAACTTCGGTAGAAGCTGTGATTTCATAGCTTCTGTATCCACCAAATCGACAATGCTGGGAATAATGTTAAGACACAGTTCCTAAAATAAAGACAAAATTATCAATTATACAGGGTATTTTTAGGGTGTGTTTTCGGGGTGGGGGGCGGGAGAGGGGGCTTCCCGCCGCGGGGGCCCCCGGGCCCGGGGAGGGGGGGACTTTTCGGGGGGGGGGGAGACTTTTTTGCAAAAATGAGTTAAAAATTGTTATTTTTGGCGTATTTTACAAGTAGAAAGCAAAAATGAGCTAAAAATTGGTATTTTTGGCGCATTTAACACGTAGAAAGAAGTTCTCAAAAATGCCAGGATTTAAGCTAAAAATAGCCATTTATAAGAAAAAATCTCTGGCGAAGCCAGAAAATTTTTAAAAATTTGTCTATTTTGGCAAAAATTTGGGCCACTAAAAATCCCGGGGGGGGGAAGCAAAAATCCCGGGAGGGGGCGATTTCGGGGGGGAAGGCATTTTCGGGGGGGAGTTCTGATTATATAAAAATAAACGTTGAAAATAGAAAACGAAAAAGGAAATTAAGGCACAAAAAAGAGAACGGGTTTGCAAAAAATGACAAAACGTACACATGCCTATACGTAGAGAGTACGTAAATAGTATAGCAGTTCTGTGCAATCAAAAGCAGGTAACACTGAAATTAAATTATTTTTACTGAAAATTACAAAAAGTATGACTTAGACTCTCCTAAAATAAAGAAAAATCATTCCAACACACCTGTATATGCACAGTATCAGAGTCTAGTGCGCCATAGACCAACGGTAAGAGGTGCTGTCTAATTTGATCACGTGGCGTTTTACTCAGAAGCAATTCCATACGCTGCAGCAGTATCAGCATAATCTACAAAAGCACAAAAGCAAAATAAAAACATTCAAAAATACTAATATATATACAAAAAGCATGGAGAAAAACTAATACGTAAGAATGAAATATTCTTAACATGCTTTTTCAGAACTGAAGCAAATGAAATATATTATGTAAGAAGAAAATATCAGAAGAACTGGTAAAAGCTACGGATGTATATATACTGGGGTTTTTTACTGGGGGGGGGTGGGGGCTCCCCACTTTTTGGGTTCCCTCCCCACTCGACCTCTTCCCCCCACTTTTTTGGGCCTCCCCACCCCACTCACCCTAAGGTGCCCAGAAATTGCCAAATTTTTAGGATTTTTGGTCAAAATTTTCAAAAATTTTCCGGCGTCGCCGGAATTTTTTGGTCAAAAATCGTTTATTTTGGTGCCAAAACTTAATTTTTGAGCACTTCTAAGCTTAGTTATAGCACTATATGTAGAAAACAGGCTTTTCATACTGTATTTTTGGCATTTTTAGCCCATTTTATTCCCCCCACTTTTGGACCTACCCCCCCCCCCACTAGTGGGAGGGCGTCTCCCCCACTCTCCCCCTCCACTTATTTTTGCCTAAAAAACCCCAGGTATATAATATGTAAAAGTTAAATTGATATGGTATTATCCGACAGCACAGCTCTTCAAAAACCTTGGTTTTTCGCGACGTTCATCTTTTCAGCGAACTCTAGCAATGTTTGTCAAATTTGGCGAAATTCGCGAAGATTTCTGGCGAAAAAGTCGAATTTGCTGAAGTTCAGCTGAGCTAGCTGTCCATGAATTTCGTCTAGATTCAATTTGTTTGAAATGTCTGCGCGAAATCCGCCAAATTAGGCGAAAATTGCCAGCTTTGGCAAAGTTCGCGGGTAAGGCGAACTTCACAAAATATATATATACAGGCGCGTAGCCAGGGGGGGGGGGGGGGGCGGGGTCGCAAGGCCCCCCCCCGAAATCAGAGACAAAAGAAAAATTTTTAATGAGTAGCAGCAGCGTGAATAAAAATTTCGAAAACTTTTCGCCTGCGGCGCTACTTTTGATGGAAAATATCTCAAAAAGCACTAGATTTTAGTTGAACATTTCCACCAACTGTTCAGCTGCGGAAAAAATTTCAGAGCATTTTTAGCTTGCCCCCTCCGAAATTTTTTTCTGGCTACGCTAGTGTATATATATATATAAGTTTTTACAGCTGTACTGTAGCACGTAAAAATTACCTGAAATTAAATTAATTAAATTACCGGTTGGTTTAACTGTGGTTAACTTGACATTTAAATTTAAATTTAAAAACATTTTCAAATTCTTACATCCTATTTCCAACCTACTTGAACACCGGCACTTGTCTTTAGCAGATCAGTCTTTACACTGTCAAAATCTTTCCCTTTTTCAACTTCAGTTTCAGTTTCAGACGGACCTTTAGCCTGTCTCAAACCACATTTTGTCCCAAAACTAGCCGGTATAGAGCCCATTTTTGAGCCTTGCTTTGTCATCTTTGAAGGTTTAGACCAAAATTTGGCCGAAAATTTGCTGCCAGTAGCAGCATCGCTTTGTTCACAGCCATGGCTTACTTGAACGGGACTACGTAGGGCAAAAACTGGCAAAAGACAGGGCAAAATATGCCGGCTGAATTCTTCGGCACTAAGGCTTTCCACAATTAGCAGAATGTTGGGCAGAACAAAGGGCACCATATGGGCATTGGCCAACTCAGCGCGTAGGCTGGGCATCACTTTTTGCAACTGTACACGCTGAAATCAAAGCAACAACCAATCAATCAAAAATTTGAGCATATACCAGTACTACATTATATACACATTTTTTGGCGAGTTTTGTCTATTCTTACAGTATAACAACAAAATAAATAAAACGTCTAGATGTGAGAAAGATTTTACAAAAATGCGCCACCCTCCATCAAATTATGGCGAGTCCATCACATACATGGAAGAACAACTTTCGCCCCACCCCATGAAGCCGTCCTTCTTAAAAAAGCTTTGGTCTAAACATAAAAACGCTCAACCCCGCTCCTACACATTTTCTATATAATTATATATAACTGTAAGTCGTGCTGACAGCTCGAAAACACAACGATTCTTTGTTAGTCCAGAAATGTGCCGTCTGTTTGGGACCAGTAGAAAGCCGACATACGTACCTAAGAAAATGCAAATTCCGTGGAAACACTACATACGCATGTACGGAAAGGATAACAGACAGCCTGCCAGCAATCTCTCTTACCTACTATATATGTCAAGAAAATGAAGTAAACGCTGGCCAGCAGGCGGATCCACGAAGGATACAAGAGAGCCTGCCAGCAATCTCTCTTATCTACGTACTATATATGATACTCTTGACAAAATTAACCTCCTGTGATTGTAGGAAACAAAGTTTAATCCTGCCAGCCAGGCCAGGCAGCTAACCGACTGCGCGGCTAAAACCACAAAATTGCCGGGCAGCTTACCTTTGGTAAAGCTGACAGGACATTGGGCAGTTTCTTGAAAAACTGAGCCTTCTGTGGATTATCAAGCTGACACAGGGACTCCAAATAGGTTAGGGTTTTCAGGCCCAGATTGTCAAAATAGGAAATCTAAAGAAAATTTAAAATTCAAAAATAATAAATTGAAAGAAACATACATATACATACATTATTGCAACTAACTATGTAGGCAGTAGCGTAGGTACAAAAAATTTTCAGAGGGGGCGGGGGCGGTTTTGACCAAAGTCGGGGGGGGGGTAAATTTTTATTTTTTTGCTGAACAAGTGTATGAACACTACATACAAAATTTTTATAAGGTTCATAGGAGGAGGAAGGAAGTGAGGAAATTATGTAAATGCATTATTTAAAACGCTGTTTGGTATTGTAACTAAAGTCTGACCAAAAAATTTTGGAACCGAACTGTGAGCGCCTGTCCTGAGTTAACCCTTGAAGTTAGTCTATATAAAGTATATACGTATATATTTTTAGAAAGCTCAGGAGGAGTAGAATCCGGTAAAACCTTCATATCCGGTCTATATCCGGTTACCGGATGCCAAATCGATAAAAACACTTCAGATTCGGAAAGTGAACGCTAATTAATTCATACTCTAGTATATTGGCTCTTGACCCAAGACATTTCCGAAAATCCGGTCACATCCGGTCCATGTCCGGTAACCGGATGTCTAGGTCACAAAAACTGTACAGCAAGATGGGTAGGTCGTACAGTTTCGCTGATTGAATTTTTGGATTCAGCGGGTCGAAATTAGTCTGTATACGAAATTTTGTCCAATTCGGAGCAAAATTGCGTGATCTGTGGTCGTATCCGGTTCGAAAAAAAATCCAGAAAAATCGGGTTTTCCGGTCTGGTGCTCGGAATCTCGGATAAAAAATGTTAGTTTTTGGCACAATGAATATTTGGGAGGCTACTTTCATCTTACCGGTGTCAAAGTAATCGAATATCCGGTCGATTTCCGGTTCTGATCTTTGAAATTTTAGATTTCATGGGATCTCAGTATCCGGTTGGTCCGGAAGTAGTTATTTCATTAAAATGATATTTTGTCTATCCCTAACAAGCGTCAACCTCAAATTACTTCATATCAGCTGTAATTTTTGAATGATAGCGTTTTAAAAATGGTTCAAAAATAACTTATATTGCAAGCGACAAAGCTAAGCTTACTGGGTTTTTTACTAGGGGGAAAATGCCCTCGACGGGCAACCAACTTGGTAGAATAGGGAAAGAATTGAATCTTAAATACACGGTACATGGTTACAACTGAGATTCTGCTGAAGCGGAAAAATGCCGTTTCTCAGCGACTAAAATGGCAGAAACCAGCTTTGTGCGCCGAATAGGGAATCTACTCGGCGACTAAAATGAAAGAAACCAGCTTTGTGCGCCGAATAGGGATCTACTTGGCGACTAAAATGAAAGAAACCAGCTTTGTGCGCCGAATAGGGAATCTACTCGGCGACTAAAATGAAAGAAACCAGCTTTGTCGCCGAATAGGGAATTCCCTCCTTCCGCCCTATTCGCGCGAACTTATCGTCTTTCGGGAGGAAATATAGAGGTAATTATTCTGTTGGGAACTGCCAACGTAAGCATTGCGCTCAATATGACATTTCACGTGCCGGTTGCGTGGTGAATAGGGGTGGCGCTAGGTTAATTTCTTTTTGAGCTACCTGATCCGTGAAATATTTTACGCATACAACCGCTACCAGGACCAACAGAAAGCAACAATAAGTAGACAGTTTAAACAATTTGTGGTCGACAGTCCTTGTGCTAAAACATGTGCAATCAATCGCATTTCATTTATTCTAATATATATACGTACGTATAATGTTTGATTGTATCAATTCTCGGCAAGATCAGAACGGAGCACACACACACATATATATATATAATACAGATACTACATACGTATATCAGCAACAATATCCAAATCGTATATATATGCTCTCAATGTTTCTGATACCACATCGAAGACAGCGTATTTATGCCTGTGAAAACCATGATTTAAGTGCTTGATGAAACTGTTGTTTTGCATTCTGAAGTAATTCTGCCATTTTGAAGCTCTCTATCATAATTTAGCAAAGCAACACATATATAATAGGCTTCAAAGTTCGCGCGAATAGGGCGGAAGGAGGGAATTCCCTATTCGGCGACAAAGCTGGTTTCTTTCATTTTAGTCGCCGAGTAGATTCCCTATTCGGCGCACAAAGCTGGTTTCTTTCATTTTAGTCGCCAAGTAGATCCCTATTCGGCGCACAAAGCTGGTTTCTTTCATTTTAGTCGCCGAGTAGATTCCCTATTCGGCGCACAAAGCTGGTTTCTGCCATTTTAGTCGCTGAGAAACGGCATTTTTCCGCTTCAGCAGAATCTCAGTTGTAACCATGTACCGTGTATTTAAGATTCAATTCTTTCCCTATTCTACCAAGTTGGTTGCCCGTCGAGGGCATTTTCCCCCCTAGTTTCGCTTATTTTTCCGCTGCAGAGAAAATCATGTCAGAGAAGTTGCATACATACATACACAATGTAAGCAAAGCTAGCTACCGCAAACAGGCTGGATGAAAACGTTCTAGTTCAACTGAATGTGTTTGCTGAAGCGGAAAAATGCCTGTTAATAGCCTTTTCAGAACTTTATACACGGTGCGTCATCTTAGGCTGGAAGGCCACTGTTCATGGCCTCTACAGAACATTATACACGGAGCGTTATCTTAGGCTGGAAGGCCACTGTTCATGGCCTTTTCAGAACTTTTTACACGGTGCGTTATCTTAGGCAGGAAGGCCACTGTTCATGGCCTTTTCAGAACTTTTTACACGGTGCGTTATCTTAGGTAGGAAGGCCACTGTTCATGGCCTTTTCATAACTTTTTACACGGTGCGTTATCTTAGGCAGGAAGGCTATTTTAAAAGCCATCCAGCACCGTAACCTTGGATATGCATTGCTCTGCTCATTTAGGGCTTTCACTTAAAACCAAATTTGACAACTTTTGGAAATTTTGATTTTTGACCAATTAGGACCCCTTGCCAGGCCGTCACAGGTCGCTAGGGACCAGTTTGGAGGGGTCCTCCAATGAGATAAAATGTTCGCCTCACCAAGGGCTTTCATTTGATACCAAACTTGAAAACCTTTCAAAAAATTGATTTTGGACC
Organism: Trissonchulus latispiculum; assembly: GCA_030248195.1. Classification (NCBI taxonomy): domain Eukaryota; kingdom Metazoa; phylum Nematoda; class Enoplea; order Enoplida; family Ironidae; genus Trissonchulus; species Trissonchulus latispiculum. Next base: position 18,426 of record JASAND010006753.1, read on the forward strand.
GGTCCGGACCCTGGTCAGGGCGCCACAGGCCGCTGGGACCAGTTTGGAGGGGCCCTCCAATGAGATAAAATGTTCGCCTCACCAAGGGCTTTCATTTGATACCAAACTTGAAAACCTTTCAAAAAATTGATTTTGGACCAGTCCGGACCCTGGTCAGGGCGTCACAGGCCGCTGGGACCAGTTTGGAGGGGTCCTCCAATGAGATAAAATGTTCGCCTCACCAAGGGCTTTCATTTGATACCAAACTTGAAAACTTTTCAAAAAATCGATTTTGGACCGGTCCGGACCCTGGTCACGGCGCCACAGGCCGCTGGGTCCACTTTGGAGGGGTCCTCCGATGACAAAAAATGTTCGCCTCACCAAGGGTTTCATTTGATAGCAAACTTGGAAATTTTTTTAAAAAACCGATTTTTGACCAGTCCGGACCCTGGTCAGGGCGCCACAGGCCACTGGGTCCACTTTGGAGGGGTCCTCCGATGACAAAAAATGTTCGCCTCACCAAGGGCTTTCATCTGATACCAAACTTGGCCACTTTTGGAAAAATCGATTTTTGGCCATTTTGGACCGGTCCGGACCCTGGTCAGGGCGCCACAGGCCGCTGGATCCACTAAGAAGGGGTCCTCCAATGACAAAAAATGTTCGCCTCACCATGGGCTTTCATTTGATACCAAACTTAGCCACTTTTGGAAAAATCGATTTTTGGGCATTTTGGACCGGTCCGGACCCTGGCCAGGGCGCCACAGGCCGCTGGGGCCACTTTGGAGGGGTCCTCCAATGACAAAAAATGTTCGCCTCACCATGGGCTTTCATTTGATACCAAACTTAGCCACTTTTGGAAAAATCGATTTTTGGGCATTTTGGACCGGTCCGGACCCTGGTCAGGGCGCCACAGGCCGCTGGGGTCACTTTGGAGGGGTCCTCCAATGACAAAAAATGTTCGCCTCACCATGGGCTTTCATTTGATACCAAACTTAGCCACTTTTGGAAAAATCGATTTTTGGGCATTTTGGACCGGTCCGGACCCTGGTCAGGGCGCCACAGGCCGCTGGGGTCACTTTGGAGGGGTCCTCCAATGACAAAAAATGTTCGCCTCACCAAGGGCTTTCATTTGATACCAAACTTGGTCACTTTTGGAAAAATCGATTTTTGGCCATTTTGGACCCGGTCCCCGGTCCGGACCCCTGGCCAGGGCGCCACAGGGGTCCGGGCGAAACCTACTATAGCCTATGCTGTAGTCCTCCCGCACCCCACCCCAAACCCCAAATAAGAGAGACCTGCTCACTGTAGATATTTCTGTAGAAGAGGTTAAAGTTGGAGTTGCGACACGGTAGGGCCCACCACCATCAGGGTGCCCCCCAGCCACATGGATAGGTCCTAGAGCGAAACTAATGGGCCATTTAGATTCACCATATAGGGGTTCCTATTCGAATACGAAACCTCAGCCCAGCAGCTCTTATGTATAGGGCTGCCTACTCCGTAGGCCCAGACCCCCCTTTTACACGTTAACTACTGACCCCTGGCCAGGGCGCCACAGATGACCGACCAACACCAAACTCTCAAATGGAGACCTCCACCCTTGGGCCATGCCACATGAGCAATATGAGAGCCCAGCTTCGCTCGCTGCGATCTATTTCGAGGCTAGAATATTTTCGGACTTAGTTTTTTTCCGGGGGTCACTTGGGGGGTCCCCACCGGGGGGGTGGGGCCATCTGGGGGGGTCCGGAAACCGCGGAAAGTAATTTCCCCGGAATTGCGGAACTTTTTGTACAAAAAAAACTTAAAATAGTAGGGCTCTGAAGGGTCTTCCGACCTGCACCCCTGGGGGAAAAAAAAGAGGAGAAACGCGACCTGCTCGGGGGGCCAATTTTCATATCTCAAGATCTACCCGGCCGATCCGGCTGAAATTTTCACAGCATGTACCCCTGCCCACAGGCTCTTCACACACCAAGTTTGAGCCCGATCGGTCCACTCCTCCGCTGGCCCCAGGCCAAACAATGTCCAGATTATACACATTGCGTCAAATTTTCCCTATTCTAGGGGGAGCGCTAACGCGCTCCCCCTAATAACAGTAACAGAGCGCACATTTGCGTCAACAAGCTAAGGCAGTTGCATATTTTTGTAACTGGACTCTTTCTCTGTATGTATAATCCGGATAAGCTTAAGTAAATGTGAATTTCCTACCTCCATAAATTCTACATCCAGTTTATTTGAACAAAAGAAAACAAAAGAGTAACTGGTGGTGATTTTCTCTTAGCACGCAGGAATCTTATTTTCCCAGAAACAACCGTCTTAGAATTTATGTACTTATATAAGTTATCATTTCTAGCACAGATTAGGTGTTTTACTTTTCTCAAATAAATCATAATCAAAAATATCATTATGTCATTTAGTTTAAACTTTGACTGACAATTTCCAAATGATGCTGAATAATTCTACTTCTTCCTAAAAGCGGATTTGACTGAACGTGGCACTTCCTGAGCTCATTCTGAATGAAAATATCGGTTACTGTTCATAGATGACTACATTTACAAATGGAAATACAGTCTCTTCCTGTCCTTATTGCCCACCATCTGAGACAGTGAAACCACAAATGGGAACTACATATCGAAGTTTTCATGAAATCCTTCACAAAGTTGGAAGTTTTGGACGGTAAGGATTACTAAACGAGTAAACAAGTTAGTGATGAAGTAGTTTATGCCATTCAATAACTACGGCTAGGAAGAAGAAGAAGATAGAAAACTGCTTTTCGAACTTTCTGATTTGTAACTCTACGCAAATACTGGCAGTAAACAGTAAACTGATGTTTAGCTGTACCCTAAAATAGTGTGTCTTAAGGTGCTGGTTTCCTTTTGTGCAGTGCTTTTGTGATGATTTTTTGAAACGCTATAACTTTCGCAATTTTGGGAGTTGCAAAGAGCTTTATACATCGTTTTAAAGCTTATTATCTGAACATTCATAAGAGCTTATAGAACTGGCAAAATTAGCAAAAAAATAGCAGAAATTTTCTGACAAGCTGACATCTAACAGGATGAATATAGACCAAAAGTTTTGAACATCGATTTCTCAAAACTGAAGAATCGGCCAAAAGTTCTTTTTGTGCCATGATATGAAGGACATATTGGCCGAGGGACGTTTTTTTGGATTTGACTCAGCAGGTCTTAACGGTCGATAAAATCGGCCAAATGCACAGTAACACGAAATTTCACAACTTCGCATTGAGTTTTCTTGCAACTCAATATGTTTTAGCCCAAACCAAGAAAAACGTCCCTCCGCAGAAGTGCGAATTTCGATTCTGCTGAAAATCTCCGGAATCCGTCGAGTAGTTTTTGAGAAAACGATGTTCGAAACAAAATAATCGCAGTTTTGCCAAAATGGTTTTTTGGCCAAATCTCTAGCTGAAAGCAATAAAGTCCGGCTAATAGGCATTCATAAAATGTGCATTTGGACGACGTATCGATTGAGTATAACTAAGCCAATTTTGTCCTAAGTATGTGGCGGTAATTTTGAAAAAACTGATTTCCTCGAAAATGGCCATTTTTTGACCCTAAAAACAGTTTCTTGCTTATACTGACTTAACCACTATAGATAGCTCAAAGGTTGTAAGAGCAAAAATGTTCATTTTCGAGTCCTCTTTCCAGCCATACCAACCAAGCCCGTGTCTTGTCTACCTACTGGGAGCTTAAGGCCAAAAACCAAAACTTTCTTATCTTTTGGCCTAAGAATACGGGACTGGTCCTAAAATGTTAAAGAGCACGGAAATAGGTTATTTCGTAAGTTTTAGCCCTCTGCGTAAAGGATTAAAGCCGTAGGAGTAAAAAATACCCGAAAGGAAACTAGCACCTTAAGGAGTTAAATAGAAAGCCTGTAAACAAATACACACAATCTCCAAAACATATTTTGATATTCGGGTTCTACGTTTTTATATACTTTTTTGTAAACTTGTGTCAACTGTTTATATTTCTCACTTTAAATATTCCAGCTATCAAATCTTCATATGCATCGTTATTCTCTATTCCACTGTTATGTGGGCGGGGAACTATACCCTGTTTTCCTTTGCCCTATTACCGCCAGAATGGCAATGTATGGATGGTGTCGGGCAGGGCGGTAAGCCAACGCTAATGAGAGGACCAGAAGGGCTGAACTGCAGCCTGTGGGAATCGTGCACAAATCGCAGCATTCGACATCGCCAGTTTTATGGAATTCTGGAGGAGTGGAATCTTGAATGCCGAGAATACGGAGCAGTAAGCTCATTCCTAACACAGTGTGCTATGTAGTTCGTACGTAATAACTAAAACTTTTCTAAGCATTAGACACTTTAAACGTTGTGTTTAGATTAATAAAAATTCAGCAAATATATATATGCCAATTTTTTCCAATTTTCTCAGAAGTAAAACCAAGAGAGACAACACAAAAATAATGCCGATTTTAAATTTCGTCGCTAGTGTACCTGAACGAACTGGATGTTGTTTAAGAACATACCAGCTAAACAAATTTTTTTCTAACTTGTGTGTGATTATGCCATCAAAATGTGTAGATTTCAACTATTATTTTGTGACTTGAATTTTGACGCTGTTTAGGTATTAAGATAAATCCTTGTACTCTCGTTATAAAAGTCTGGACATTTCAGATTTCAATTTTGATTCTGGTTCAAACTCTAACAAGCATTCTCGGTGCACTGCTCGGAAGTCACGTTGGTGACAATCTTGGTCGCAAACGATACTTATATGCAGCAACATTGGGTATATGTCTAAGCTGTGTTCTCTCTACATCGTCTACAAACTGGAGAATGTTTGCAACATTTGAGGTAAAGTTAACAGCTACTTAGAACTCTGCAAGCATGCAAAGTTAAGAGTGGATAGTTTATTTATACCAAATATGAACGTTCAGATTTTAATTTTCATTAAATACATAAGTATATGATTTTTCTTTTTCAGTGTAAATGTTTCGAACTTGTAATCAAATTCAAAACAAAAATCAATCGTCTAAAATATAGACAAGTGCAATATATAATTATGTTCCAACATATACAAACATCGTAAAAGATTTTGTACTATTGTACGCGTGAAGTCTTGATTTTTTCCCTAGGCGGTCGCTGGATTCTTTTACGCTTTTGTTGACGTTACGATTACACCGCTGGCTATGGAATATTCAGACACTGGTCATAGACTAATCATTATGTGCTGTTTTCAATGGTCTCTAGCCTATATCGTATGCTCAATAATTGCGTACCTATCCCACACCTGGAGACTATACTTAACAATGGTAATGTTTGCATCCCAAAAAACATTCATCGTTGTGTAAAACGGAATGTTATGATTAATTGTAAAGATTTAAAGGAGTAGATCACCATACAAAATTTTGTTTGCATTTGGTTTAGTTACGTAGAAATGCTTCGTTCTACAGGGAGGAAACTTTAGCTTCTCAAATTACGTAAGATTTGAGGGTTGCATAGTTGTGCAAAAGCACTAGAACCAAAATGGTCACAGCATTATCTGCACATTATGGCAGTTCACTGTTTTCGTTTGTACTGTGAACAGGTCAACTTTATAACAGCACCATTGCTTCTGATTTATCTGCTGATACATGAATCTCCACGATGGCTAATACAGTCTAGAGATTTTCGACGTGCTGGATCAATTCTCAACGACATTGCCAGTAATCGCTGGAATAGGAAAGAGGTAGAGATTGTCCACGAAGATTTGGCTCATTTACCAGTATGCAAGAAGAAATGGCACACAATGGTATGACTTAGTCCTACCTTAACCTGAGTCTTTTCTCAACAAAAAGTTTCATGTAAGGGAAAGGGTTAGCTACGCAGTGTTCATATTGATAGCTGGCTTTTTCCTACAGGGGGGGGGGTGGGGGCCCCCAGAAATTCGCCCCCCCCCAGACTTGGGTCGCCCCCCCAGAATCGCCCCCCCCAGGATTCGGGCCTTCCCCCCCCAGAACTCTAAAGTGCCCGGAAAAACAGGGTTTTGAGGGTAAATTATGAAAAATTTTTGCTTCGCCGGATTTTTTACCTATTTTTAAGCATTTTTAGCTATTTTAAGCTTAAATTTAAGCTAAAAATAGTTAATTTTTTAGCTCAGCAGCAAAAAATAGCTATTTTTAGGCATTTTTAGGAACATTTTTCTTCCCCCCCCCCAGAAATCCGAGCCCCCCCAGACTTCCCCCCCAGAAATTTTTGCCTAGGAAAAAGCCAGGATAGCTATGTTGCAAGCAACCTCACTAGCGAATGACCAAGGAAAACACACTTGTATGCGAGCGACACGGAAATTCTACATGGTAATTAGCGTGAAAAAGTTTCTAGGAACGAGAGATAAAATTATGTATGAATAAAGCCTTTTCATGCCTACAAAACTCATATATTGACTTATTTCAGAAAGATTTGTTCCAAACATCAGATTTCATCCGGCAGACTGGCATACAGTGCCTATCCATGCTTGCCTACAGTTTCTCAATGAGTACGTTCATTTCCAAACTGGAATATCTTTCCCTGGATCCATTCGTTCAACCGGCCCTTCATGGCGGGCTGAGGATCTGGGTCCCTTTCCTACTGATCACCCTAGATCGACGCCTGGGCTGGCTGGGTAGAAAGGCGCTACAGATGCTGTCTCTGATGATAATGATCACCTGCTATGGAACTGTACTGGTCCTGGAACTGGTCAACCCTCGAGCCTATCTGATATCAACCATCTTTACGCTGGTTGGCAGTTGTACCTGTGTCAGCACCTACTCCATTAGTGTCATGTTGATTACGGCAGAATTCTATCCAACATGTCTGCGTGCCATTGCATACGGTAATCGATTATCGATTCAGTGCTTTCATCAAATATACACACATTCATCTATTTGTTGGTGAATAGTTCTGTGGCTGAATTAATTACTACCAAAATACAGTGAATTAAAAATTATGTATCTCTCTAATCAGACTGGTAGCTCCATAGTTGTGGGTCTTAGTGCTCAGCTAAAAACGGCAGCTCAAAGTGATGCTGCTCATTTCCAATTCCATGTTAAGGGAGTTTTTCCTAATTGGGTTGGATTCATCAGGAGACAACAATGAACGATCGAAGTTACCCAAAAGTAACTAAACTAAAAAGCATAACCAATATTTACAACGTATGCGGTAGGGATTGCTAATAACAATAAACCATAAACGTGTAATAAATTTACGTGTTACCTTTCGACAGCAATCCCTATCAATCAAATTTCAGCTTCATGTATATATGGAAGAAGTATGAAAGAAAAGCTTGTATGTTTCAGGTACATTCTCAGCAGCCTACTATTCAGGTGATCTGTTCATGCAACTGCTGACCCATTACAATCTGATATCCGTCGGTTCCTATGGAATTGCCCTGGGTACGGCCATTCTAACCCTTCTGCTGGGATTTTTCTTCCAGGTAGAGACCAAACAGTTCCGACATCTGCGAGAAACCTGTCAAGAGTGCCATCTGGAGGCTCAGGAACGAAAACACAGTCGTGAAAGGGCCACCTGGTGGTTTTCTGGGACCATCAGGCGACGTGGTGCTCCCGTGCTGCCTTGTCGGTGGCATCAGGACAGCACAGCAACCAACAGCACGATTACAGCCAGTGGCAGCACGGTGGGCATTCTGCGATCGCCGCCAATGAACGGTAAAACTGGCGGCAACAAGAAGAGGAACGGAGAAACGAAGTTTTAAGAAGACTAAGCCTTATTTATTCTTATTAATTATTACCTTATTCTTATCTTAATTAATTAATTAAGATAAGTTATTAATTAATTCTTATCTTATTAAGACTCCTAAGCTTTATTCTACGAATACGTACATTGACGCTTAGTAAGATCCAAAAAGAATCTGCGAAGAATTGAGATACCAGCGAAATTCCAACTACAAGCTATTCCTGCCTTCTGGAAGCTATAGCAACTTTTCTAAGAGATATGAACCACCGTTATTTATTGTATACATAATGTGCATGTGAAATATAGTAATATAATATATTCTTAAGCTAATAGTTAAACAGTGTGAACTACGTGCGTCTACAGATCTGAGACGCAACACGTGTACACATATATACCAGCCGTGTATCTATTTAAAGAGTCCACACAAGCCACATTCACACCTCAAGTTTCTTGCCAAACAGGCAAATTTTCAAAAATTTTCCACCACGAAACACATCCCTAAAAATATATCCACCTGACAGGGCTTCTACTTGAGTTTAAGATGGTAAGGGTTTAGCAGTATGAAATAAGCGGTTACTACAATATGCTTAAAATTGTCTAGCATTCACTAAGACAGGTAGTTACAAGTAGGAAAAATGCTCTTTGCAGTCGCATGTAAAATGCAATATGAGCTATGAGGGTCAACATTTAAATGTGTCAAGGACAAGATTTAAAACGTCTAATATGAGCCAGCATCTAAATCGGTAAAGGACAAGCTGTAACTGGCTAATATGAGCCGCTACGTTTCTCTTGGGCTCATATTGACGCTCGCTGCCGTGGTTTCAACGGCTTAACATCACGAGTGTTTTTAATCGGACCCCGTGTTAATGTATGGTCCTGACTGAATCTAATTTTGCTAGCTCAAACACCGAATTTAAGGTATCTGAACACTTTATACAGCTAAAGTCTCCCTTTAAAGTTGTTTTGGTGGAATATTTGGCATTCCAGTTTGAAACACTGAAATACTAGAAACAAATTTAAAGCTCCTGTAAACCGGTTAGTCTCACTTCGGCTGACTGACATAGCTTATACAACAAAATACACAACTCATCTGTAAAATTGATGTGTGCTTGTCCACGGTGTCGTACGATTGACTTTACTTATTGCATCAAGAGCACACGTATGTCAGGACAATTATGCAGACTTTTTTTTTTTTATTATCGAAGCAGAGGCAGATTTAGTGGCCACAATTGCTAAAAAAATTAGGTAAAAGAATCTCAAGCGACATCGGTAATGTTTTTGGTCAAAAATTTGTTCAATTGAACCAATTCTTGCAGATCAAAACTTGGTCTCAAATGATGGAGCAACCACATTATTGAGACTGGAGAAATGTCATCTAACGCTCCCCTATCCAAAAAAAGGTACCCCCTCCAGAAAAAATAACTCCTCCAAGAAGTCCAATACCTCTGCAGCATTTTTTCGAAACGTCGTCAAATTGTTGCCATTGCACATGACAGTGCGGCCCTTGTTGAAAACAGCATAGGCCAGAACGCCTAGGGAAAAGAGGTCAGAGGCCGTGTCGGCCCGTTCCCCGATCACATACTCTGGCGCCATGTAGTCTAGGAGGGTCTGACAGGCCGGATGCAGCTCCGGGTCGTACTCCGCCACGGGGTAGACTGGCTGAAAATAGACCAGACAAATGTTGACTAATTTAGTTATATAACACGTCTGTATAAGGATATACGTATGTACGTTTCACGGTGGGATTTCCGAAAAACGGTGGAATTTCCAGTGTCTAGACAAACAGAAACCAGCAATGAAAATGGAATTTGGAGTATAAAAACTTGGTGATTTCTGCGATCATTGATTTCGACACGTAATTGAAAACTAAAATTTGGTGTCTGGGTTGCGCGCCACCACCGCTGGAGCGGTCAAATCGGCTCTTATCTCTATTCCAAACTCTGGGCCCCCCATAAACACCCTCCCCCCCCCAAACATTGCCCCCCCCAAAAGTGGGTGCCCCTTTTGCTACCAACTTTTGCCCTGAAAAAATCGCTCAGAAAGCCAAGTTTTCAAAAAACGAACTTTTTTGGCGATTACTATAAAAATGGCACAATTTTTAGCATGTTTTTAGAAAAATTTTGAAAAATTTTCGCCCCCAAGAATGACTCGCCCCCCGAGGGCCCCCCAAGAAATATTCCCTAGAATAAGCCCAGCCAAACTTGCCCAGATGCAGCAAAAGAACTTTTTCACTTCAGTTTTGCTCTTTCAATGAAAATTAATTTTGTCAGTCGATCAGCAGTAGAAACAGCGCAATTTCGTAATCGCATTTCTAGTAAAAATTTCGCGCCTCTTTCCTGTCCCCTCCCTCTCCGTTATTAGGGGAAAATCCAGCATGACACAAAAACAGTTTCCTGTCCAGAAAAACATGGGAAAATGAAAGATACAAAAATTGAAGAATTTAGAATACTAGTGAAGGGCACCGGACAGGGTTTATTTTAGGCGAAAAAAGTGGGGGTGGGGCTGAGTGGGAGGGAGGAACACAGAAGTAGGGGACCCCCCCCCACTAAAGTAAAACCAGCCGGATCTTTTTCATCATCCGTATATCCGCCTATTTTGCGTTAACGGATATCCGGATATCAGTTTATCCGCCTATTCGAAACTTAAGTTCAAGAAAAGTTTTCAATGTCACAGTAAATATTCAATTTTTGACACTTTCTTGGTGCACTGCGGTAAGCCATGATACAGCCAAGCTCAACCTTGCTTTCAAAAACATTTTCAGAGAAATTTTTGAAGAATATTTTTAAAAGTTTGATTATTTTTTAATAATTTTTATTTTTTATTTTAAACAATTTTTTATTAATTTTGCCTGAAATGTAAACAAAAATCCGGATATCCGGACATTTTTCTCAAATCGGATATTATCCGGATATAAAAATTATCCGGACATCCGGATATCCGACCAGTGCACGGACGTACATTGAAAATCTGTATAAAATGCTGTGCTCACAAACTGTTCGCCAGGATTGGTGGGCGAGACGCAAAAATCGAAACCGCCCAGCTTCCAGGATCCACTACGATTAACCACCATCACTACCCCACCAGATTCCAAATCAAAAAATCATGAGTAGTTTTCGGAGGTGTTTCTTATTGATAATGAGACAAAATTTTATTAAAATTGAATCTGAATATTAATGAAACACTGTGTTTCCATTATTAAAGTTATGAGCATGGAGTCTGATACATAAATAAAAGTTTAATTTCTAATCAGTGACTATAGTATTTACAGAACCCATGAGGGACCGCATTTCAAACTGTGATAAACAAAGGACTGCATTAAGGGTATCGTACTTAGGGTACTGAACTGTCTACTAGGTAGACTGAACACCCAAAACCAATATTAGTCATATGCTTAGAAAAAGAAAATACATGTCTGCATCTGGACGAAATATCCATCATTTAGCGATTGTATGATTCTGTGGCATCGCTTGCATTGTATGACAAAATACGTCCTCTCGAAGTTCAAAGTAGTTATCCCCAATCCGGTGAATCGTGAATGCATGTGACCATTGCGGTAGTGTATACACTGAGGAATGTAGGTCGTGTCGACACAGGTACAATGCAAAAATGGTTTTGTAAATAAAACTTTGTATCCCCGCATTGTTGTAGTTGTAAAACAAAAATGAAGTAGGTTCTAAACTAATGGTGGGAAATCGTCTTAGGCACTTGTTAGGTTAGCCAAAGGTTACACATTAACCTGCTTTATCAATTCTTGAGAATACTGCATGAATCATGTAGGAATTAGAAATTTCCGACGCCGGATGTGTTAATAAGCTTAGAAATAGATAAATTACAATTTCTGAATTCAAAATGTGTTAGGGGTTTTCAAGTCTGAATTTTCGCAAATAAAACAAATAGCACTAATTTGGCCTACTTTGATGGCCACTTTCTGGAGCTTTCAGGACCCCTCATATCAATGGCAGGTTCGATTGGATGGTTACCGCTTTCTTTGTTAACTTGGTATCTCAGCCACAGCTCGTGAATGCAATGCTTTAAAATTTGACATATTCCAAATTTCCGCATCAACAAGCTGGATGCCTAAATTACAGTCATTGTAAATTGTATTAGAATTGATATCGATATGATAGGATCCTTTCGTAGTTTGATAACGCGGGCATTTCCTTCTTAATATATTGGCCATAGAAGTAAGTACAGCCTGGAGTACTGTTCCATCTTAAACCATTGAGCTTGAATGAGAATTCTGCCGCTGTCTTCTGATCTTTCAAAAGCTTGTTACAAGGCAACAGAGCGGAAATAATTCAGTGATACTACGTTGTAGTGCCATTTGAGTATTTAGTTAACATGCACGCTTCGATCACTATATTTCCAGTGCACGGCAAAGACAAATTTGAAATTGTAGTAATTGCAAGAATAGCTGAAATTCTCTTCAATCTCTGTACCAAAAGTTAAATTAACATTTGTGTCTCTTTTAGAAGCACTACATGAGAAGGGGAAACAAGAAACCAAGAGAGAACCTGCGAAACTGAAAGACTTTTCAGACAATAGGGATGGGAGCATGCCAGGGAAATTATTCATTTTCAAATTTTTAGACAAAATTTTCACATCGCATATGTAGTGTACTGATTATGTTTATAATTGTTCCTAATACTTTCAACAAGACACTAAATTGTTCTTAGTGAATTAAATCTGCGATGTGTTCGAAACATTAGTAAGATTAGTTGGCCGATATTTTGCAAAACTAGACATTTTCAACAGAATTAGTTATGTGTACAATAAAATTCGTACAGGAATAACCTTTACGTAATCACGTAGGCTTTTGTAACATATAAAAATTATTTGTTTTCATGTAAATTATCTCTTGAAAAGTCTTACAAAACTTAGTTAAAACTGAAGAACTTTCATAAATTTTTACCTACCATAAAATTTAATTTACCATAAATTTAAATATACCTACCCTTGTCAGCGAGGTCCTTGAACTGCACGTATAATCGGAATCTTGATCATTTGTTGGCAGTCTTCTTGCTTACTCCGCTTGCAAATTAGGTCATATGAAGAACATTTTTTGAACACTATGAAATTTATCAACAGAAAATCTACTGAAATTTATGCAATAAAATTAAATGATGTTGAGATCATAATAACCGATGAAGAAATAAGCAATATGCGGTTATGCAGGAGCTCAAGATAAGAATAAGTGCAGGATCAATGCAAGCACAATGCAGTTTTCGCTGACATTTATCTGGAGACATTAATAGCAATGAAGGCTCAGAGAACATACTGGCGAAGATTGGAGAAAATGAATTGAGGAGATTGGAATAAAGCACTGCTTACGGATGACTTTACTGCGTAGCCGGCTCCTTCTTTAAACCTAAGGTACACTGCTAAACTGTCAACAAATATTTTCCGTATAACTTTTGCTTGTTAATCCAAACCTTAGGTTGTACTCAACTTTGGCAAATAATGCAGTACGTATTAATCTTATGTAGATCCCTACAAATTGTAAGTATTTACCTAACAAACTCAATGAAAATTAAAATTAATGAAATATTCGGTGAAAAAGTTCAAATCTATTAACAACTGTGAATACGCTGATGATAAAAATGTTAACTGGTTAAATTGCTGGTGTTGCCGACTAATATAAAGAGTTGGGCAATTACTTGATCTAGCAAAGCTAAGATTCATGTAATGTTATTTCAATATTTAAATCTGAATTGATAAATTGACAAAGCGGCATCTTTGATGTAACGGATAATCATGATGTGATATTACAGTTTTGCATAAAGTTTCGAGAACATCAACTGCTTCAATCTAGATCAGCAAATTGGTAACAACATTATACCAAGAGTACATCATGATAAGAGTATGACAAGCGTCACACTCTATGAAGTGAAGGCCAAAACTATGCTATGCGCGCTATCGGCTAACCCACCACGAATTGACCCGCTCTCACACCATCCCTATATGGGTACATAGTCCCAAACGGGGGTCGCTCACTCGCTTAGCATGTTTTCTACATACAAGTGTTAAACATACAGGCTTAAACCCCCTCCCCAAATTGGCCCCTGTTAATTTCAGCATGTAATTATGCAAAGCAGTGAGCGACCCCCGTTTGGATCACGTACCTATATGGGGGCGGTGTGAGAGGGGATCAATTTGTGGGGGGGGTCAACCGATAGCGCGCATAGCATAGCTTTGAGCTTCACTGCATAGAGTGTGACGCTTGTCATACTCTTATCATTATGTACTCTTGATTATACAATTTTGGGGATGGCAATGTACAAAAACTTTGATAATTTTACCTTCTAATAAATTACTTACCTGGATTGTTTCTTTAAAACTTTTGACATATACTAGCATAGCAATGTCTGTTGCAGAAAAGGTAGGTTCCAACAATTTGAGCATTATTATTGAAAACTGACGAAAATTTCTACAACCTTCCATACATGGCCAAAACTTATTCACATTTGAATCTACTTTGAACATAAAACTTCATGATAAATTACTTTGAATGCAGTACAGCATGCAATTTCTCATGAACCTATGTTACAAGATACGGCATTTTGAACACAACATCATCAATTACCTTTAAATACATAGAAACTTTAGGCAAGAGATAAATTAACCAATTAAAGCAGTCTCTTTGATGCAACAGATAATCATGATCGGAAATAAAATTTTGCAACAAATGTTCGAGAAGAGAGCAAGGAAATTCAACTGATTCAGACTCGATCAGCAATATTGCATCAAAGCAATAATTAGACGGATGATAATGACAGAGAATAATAATAAGAATAAGACAGAGAATAATGAATGATTAAAATAACAGAATTGAACACTTATACAATGAGTTGATTGACATAATCTCAAATCTCATTAATAATTTAAAATTAAATATTTCGAACAAAAATTAATAAGTCTTTAAAGTTAACTTAATTTTAGTCAACGTAAAGCAGGTCCCCCTGAGAAAAACTGATGGAAACAAAAAATAGTGTAAAAAATAAAATATAAATATAAATATAAAATATAAATATAAATAAAAATAATAAAAAAACGCTTGTCGCATCGAGCGGTGGCAGTCGGGTCCAAATCAGCTTACCTAGCGGCTGATCATTTTCCACACTTTCTATCAATCAGTGGAAATGCAGGAATTCCTGGTCCAAACCATCGGAGGTTATTACGGGAAGGCTTCCGTGGATTCTTGGTGGGGCCTTGGTGTTCAGGTTCCCCGTGGTTTCACACCGGACGATCTGACTTTCGACGGGAAGTACAACTTCCTCTTCAACACGACCAATTGGAATGGGCAAAATATCCAAGGGTCCCTGTACACCGAAGTGGGCCTTTGGTTCATGCAGGCGGGACCTGATGAGTTGTGGGAGAACAGATTCAACCGTGTCCCCTTGTCCGGCGCTCGTCTGGACGCCTACCTTGACGTCGTTCGAAAGCGCATAGAAGCGGCGGCCGAGCGCTATAACCGAGGTCAGCTCGCTCCTCCGTTCTTTCGACAGGACGCACCGGCGGCCCTTCGGAAGCAACCGATCGACATGCCTCCGAATTGGACCGGTGTCCATATCACCGGGTGCGCACCGCCGGGCCAGGAGAAGAACATCTTCCACCCATGCTTTGCCCTGACCATTTGGAATCCCTTGGAACCCCATCCAAGTGACCATCATAGGTCCACCGAGCTAATCATGCGGGAATATTGAGTGCGTCGTCATCGAGCCTCATGACCCATGATCCGTTCATTCCATCATCTATGACTATTCGCAGTCTGGAAAGTCATCTTTCCTGATTGTGAAATCTTCTGATTATGACTTTTTCTGGCATCTGATTGGACTTGACCCATGTCGCTCACTATGATGACGGTTCATCCGATGCTGGAACCCGGACTAGACTTTTCTTCCATCGCTCTTCGGATCCTGATCACTATATAGATCTATGTTTTATCTAGTTTGTGTTTTTGTGATAGTGACACTAGTTTTGCATAATTGCATATGTTATTTTGAATTTTAATTCTCGAATTTGGAATCTAGTTTCTTGTTTTGTTTTTGAATTGTAATAGTATTTACCTAGGAGCCTAATCTCTGTGATGTGCAAGGTGTACTTAAATTTAGTGTACGTACGTTTTCGTTTATTTTTCTTTGAATCTATATTTAATCTCTTTGTTTAGTTTTTCTACGAACCTATAACCTCCGTGTTTAGTTTATACGAATTGGTATTATTTTGTTTGGTTAGTTGCGAACTTTGAATTTAGTATAGTCAGTTTTTGAGATCCTGTGTTTTTGTTATAACTATGCCGTATGTTAATCTAAATTTTTTCTACTAGTTCTATATGTCAATCTAATTTGCTCATACCATGTATAGTGCTTTCTTTCTGAGGAATCATTCCATTATTGCCTTATTTTACTGCCATATATATGTTTGCCATTTTTTGTCGAAAAATCCAGTGACGTTCGCGTCATATGAAAATACAAAATTTGACCTAGGGAGGGTGGGTTTTTCTTCCCATAGGACCTCCACCTAACGGTGTGTATTTTCTATGGTTATTTTATTATTATGATTATTATTATCATAGGCAGTTTGCCTTGTTGAGCGAAGGCCTGATAAACCCTAGCTCAGCTTGGTTTAAATTAAATTTAATTAATATTTTATCTGAAAGTTCAACTTCTTTTTCTTTGTTAACATTTATTAACACACTCGTTTGACTATACATTCCAAACGAGGGTAGCTCCTCTTTCCCATGAGTTACTTTTGGAAAGTCATTTGTATTTTCACATTAAGCTACTTACAAACCCAGTCTATTAATACGGTTCTAGTTTAATACGTGTATTTTTGATACCTATGTACGTATGGCTTTGTCATTTAGTATGCTTTAATTTTTGACTGTTACTAGTGCTTCATAGTGCCTAGTATATGCTTAATCACCTGTTCTTTGTAGTATTTAATCACTTGTTTTTGTGTGTTTTTCTACACTTGTTGTTAGTTTTGACTAGTTTAGTCTAGAGCTTACGACTTGCAGTTATCGGTTGTATTGCCTTGTAGCATCATTGCTCTGTATTGTATGTACTTGTCCAGCTCACGTACCAGTTCGCCATTTGTGCAGTGATCCTCTCGGGAGTTCGGATGGCGAGCCTTGGGGAGATGTAACGGATCAAGGTGACACACGGTCAACCTTTCCGTTGCTGGCGGTTGTAGCTAGCATAGCTACCCGCTTGGCTTATCCTGACGTCATCACCTTGGGCTGGGAAACGTTTGCAAGTCACGTAGCTCCCCCAACGTGTATATGTGGGATTGGGTGGGTTCCCCCCCTCGTGACTTGGGAGCTACGTGATTGGGGGAAATTTCCACTAGGGGGCGCTCGTGGGAGGGTCCAACCCAACACTCGCTTCCCCCCTTCACTTTGTATTGTTCTGTCTTTGTGAGCGCTTGTCTAATTCTGCTATTCTCCCCCTTAATTACTGTATATATTGGAATAGGTATATATCTCAATAGCTGGATATTATATTTTTGTATATTCCTAACTTACAGATCCAACTTACCTTGAGGCTCCTAATCCAAATGTGTAGTGTAGATCCGGTGACAGGTCTACCCAACTGGCAGGAAAGGTAAGGAGGCAAAAATGGAAAATCGGAAGTAACTAATATCAGTAATTGCGTAAAGATAGAACAGAGTCGTGGCTGGTCCCAGTGAGTAAGACAAGGTAATAGCAGGTCTCTCAAAATAGACCACGGAACAATGCTAGACAGACCGGTTTCTCCCGTAGGCCCTCGGTCACAAGATCCGCACAATTCAGCAAACCAAAACAAGGCGTAGAAAGCACAACCGTATCGTAGGGCAGCCAAACCACGACTGATTTGTAATTTGGGAAAATTTTGGAGTTCGGGGAAGACCCGTCAATCATGTGTGTGTGACGTGCAGAGGTGGAGCTTGCGGCTCCTTTTTGTGTAGTGCGTTTTGTGCGTGTGTGTATCGTCATACGCCACTTATCAGTGGCGCATGAACCCAGCTCTCGGGGTTAAGTTGGCTTCCAAAAACCCCAAGCTTGTACGCATTAACCCCACTTAGTTTCATGGGGAGATAAGTCCCCAAATTTTGATCTTTCTTGCAAATAAAATGTATATCATGAAACCAGTAAGGATTCCTAAACTTCTTTGTCAGAACATCCCAAATCGTGAACAATGCTCAACTTCAAACCGAGACCGAAGATCAAAGACGACAATCACAGAACAAAACATTTCAGGTTCATATTCAAAAGACCCAGCAAAAGATTAGCCAACTCATATATTCATAGTGTCAAGGAATAGCTAGTCAAAAATAAAGTACAATCAAAATCAGCATACGAGAATTGCCTCAAAATACAGAAATAGCATATTATTGAAGATCATAGAAATAAGATCAAATACCAATTCAATCGCTCAATAACTCAGTTCCATCATCATAATTCTAAACTACTTTAAACCTAACATTCCAAATTTTCTATCCTCCACTCTAATAAGAATCAGTCGATTCAATGAATAATGAGAACAAATAGGAAAAGTTGTGGATCGTATACATATGTGAAGCAGGGGTAAGGACTAGGGAATTACAGGCAACAACACATTTTTACAGGTCTGCGAAGAGATAATGCGCCATTTTGGGGCCTGCAAGATTGTGTACTGCATATGTCTGCTAAGACATTTACTGATGAGACCAAGTTTCATTTGGCTCGTATCTAATACATAAATGTTTATTTGCAGCTGAAGAAACAAAATTGTTATATAACATCATTTGCACAGATTGGCACATTGTTGGTGGGACACAAGCCAAGTGAAACTTGGTATGATCAGCAAATATTTTAGCAGACATATGCAGTACACAATATTCAATCTCATTCATAAAAACCTGAACAAGTTGGCTCCTAAAAGGAACATTATCTCGACGTCGGGACTTGGAGTCTTTCCCATTATCCCCCCCACAGCTCCGAAGAAGTACTGAAGAAGCACAATTTGACTGAGTAGAAACTTGGTAGGGGTAGGTTTTGGGACCTGCCGATTTCAAAAATACAAAAATTTTAAAATTTTAAAAAAAATTAAAAATATGTTAAAATTTTTGTTTGGTAAGCGGGGACTAAGGGGAACCAAAAATTTTTTTGAAACAAATTTTGCTGAAAACTTGCTTATAGGGGTTTTATGGGGCGCTGATCACGAATCTGAAATCGGTTTTTCGATTCAGCTTTTCGTTAGCTTAGGACAAGCTTACATCTTAAGCTTAAAACTTTAGCTTATATTAAGCTTAATTTTTAAAATTTTAAAATGTTTGTATTTTTGAAATCAGCAGGTCCCAAAACCTACCCCTACCAAGTTTCAACTCAGTCAAATTGTGCTTCTTCAGTACTTCTTCGGAGCTGTGGGGGGATAATGGGAAAGACCCGGGACTTGTTTAAACAGAGTATTTCTAGCTTGTCCATAGAATAATGTGAGAGGGTGAATGGCGGGGGGATGCAGAACCACCAAGACCGACAAAAACGGGTAAAGCCGGTTTACGATGGAGTGTTTTGTACTTTGTGCTTTTGTGCTTTAGTGCTTTCGTTGTGCTTTGTGCTTTGATAGTGCACGATGGCGAGAAACTACAGTGGTTTGTGCTTTTTACTTTCTCGGTTCACGATGGTGATTGTGCTATGTGCTTTTGTGCTTTTGGTGTGCTTTGAGAATGTTCAACACCATTGAACATTTTGGTTTGTGCTTTTGTACTCTCCAATCAAATCAAGCCAATCTGGACCGCCAACCTCTTAGCGGTTTGGCTGGAATAAAGGACCAGAAAAGATTAATGGAAACAGTTACAGTAGTGTATAAAATATTTAATTATTTTTGAGAATAGATTGTCCACTAAACCAAAAACAGAACTAGTGGATAGTTTTCATAGCCATCGGAACAGACACCTTTCAAAAACGGGTTTTAAATTCATACGTATTCCTATGTCAAGAGATAACTAGAAATTAGTTCGGAGAGACAATACACACAGCAATATTTTGTTATTTAATTTCTAAGCAAATGCAATTAAAATTCGCTAATCATAAAACCTTTCGCCATAAAAATAACTTAACATAAAACCGTCTTGATTATTAATTTTCGGGTTTGAATGTTTTGAATACTCCGTCTGGTGCAAACTTGAGCTTTACATTTTAATATACTTCAAAACGTCACTGGTAAAACCACCGTTTTGAAGAAAATTATTATTATTATTATTATTATTATTAGGTTTTGAATAAAGAATAAATGCGCTATTGTAATTTGGATATTTTAACACCGTATTGTTGATTGGAGCATGAGCTTATCCCTTACAAAAGACCAGAAAAGACTAGAATTTCCTCTCATCTTCCTCTCAAGAGCTTGCTCTTCAGACAATAAAAGTCGTTCCGCTTAAGTTCCATTAAACTATTGGCAACAGCTAACTATTAATACCAATAAATGATTGATGCTGATCCGCCTCTTCCTTAGATACTGTGCTTTCTGCTAATCACATCGACAAAAGACAAAGGAAAGATTCCCTGGTTCTGCTTTGATAACTGAATGGGGGCGCAAACTAAATACTACCTAAAGGAAAGCGAATCCTGTTTCACTGATTGCGGACGTTCAATGAATTCGAGATTTGCTACCACTATCCTAGTTTGCTTCTCAGTTGTGACTCAGGCGTCATGGCTAACGACACTAGTCAATCCTGTTCTAAAAATCGAAGGCTCAGTCGCGTACGTTTGCCTCAACATTCGAAGAAGGCTTGGAGAGAGGACTTCTGTTACTGATCCTGAACATAATCCTAATTGTCGTCGGTACAATCTTCAGCTGGAGAGAAAGTGATTAATTTAAACGTTCGGTTAAAGCGTTTGAAAAACTACAGCCGTGTTGTATTTGTTTGCATTACTCAATGTGCTGTAACTTATCTGAATAAAATTACTGCGATTTAATGCGATCAGGGGCCGTATTCACAAAATTCTACTAAAAAATGTCCCTTTTTAGGGTCAAGTGACACAACATTTAGGGTCCTTCCTTACTTTAGTGAAGGGAGATCTTATTTACGTAATAATTTCAAGGGCTACTAAACCTAGGGCCCTAAAGTTAGTGACCAGCATCAGCTACGCTGAGCCCAGAAACAAGCTTCAGATATTAAAGTTAATTATATTACTACTAGTTAGGGTACCATTAACAAAATTTTTCGTTTTTGTGCCCTTACTAATAATGCATAATAGTGCATAATAAAATTAATGCAGTTAACCGCAGTAATAGTTCACAAAAGATTTTTTACACATTTAAATTTAAATATAATTTTTTATGTTCTAAAATGACATCAAAATTTAAATAATCAAAAGATATTTCCTGAACTTAATCCAATAATTCTATTATAGTTGAAAACAGCACAAAATGTGCTACAAAGTTAACGCAAAAGTTTGTTAATGGTGACCAGTAATTAATAGTATTGTTATTATTATGTTAGCATTGACAAAGCATGTGTTACTACGTCAGATTTTGTTAATAATTTAAGAAGTCCATGCTGATAATGACACCATTTCAAGCCCATTCCTTGTATGCTGGTATGGATAGATATATTTAAGGTGGTGATTCCTTTTGGGCACATATTATTGATTGCCGGTTCAAATCAAAATGAAATTTGATTGAAGTTTACGAAAATACGTTCTTTTAGCATTCTAACCCCCTCCGCGCAATCCCGCTTGAAAACTTCGATGTCTCCGTTCAGGGCAGTGTTTGGACACTTAGTCTGTAGCTGCATAGCTATGATTATATTCATTCGAAAGGTCTTGTGGAGCTCTACATTTTTGCTTTTTGAAGCACCTTTCTGCTTTTCTCAATAGTGAGATATAGCTGATTTTCTTATTTTGTCGTTGAAAACTTGTCATTTTTGCTGAAATCAAATCATCCGCCATTTTTTGTGCTACGCAAGCCGTAAAATTAAACTAAGGGTGTCAATTTGAAGGTCTCGTTGGGGCCAATTATTCGTGGCATTGTAATCTTTTAAATGATATACCGTACGCTGCTATCGTAAAAATGTAGTTTTTGCAAAACCATGGCCAAAAATTTTCAAGTGATTGTGGAGCATTTACTATGCAAGCTAGAGGGTTGCCACTTACTAAGCGTGTTTTACACAAAAATACCCAGGGACCCTTTTTTAGTTGCCCCGATTGCTGTTTTCGAGCTAAAGTGATCGCTTGCCAAAGTTGGGAAAAGTAGGCAAAATCCAGGTTGCGCATACATTTTAGTTAATTTCTTTATAGCGAGGAGCGGTTTCATAATAATTAAAAAAGGGACCCTAGCTATTTGATAGTGGAATCGAATAGTGTGGCCAATATGCCTCACGAAAAATTTCTTGTCTGCAAAAAATCTGGAAAATTAAATTACTTCGGAAATGCAGTAAAATAATTTCCAAGAACTAAGTTTAAGGTTTACTTCACTGTATTCATTAGAAAGAGAAAATGTTACGCTCCATTTCGATATAAAAATGGCTTCTTTACTTCAAGGAATGAATGAGTAATAAGGGTTCAAAGTTGATGTCTCCAAAAGGAATCACCACTTTAAGGTATCATCCTTGATATCCTTTTGTGCAAATTTGACCTTACAAGCGCCAATTCTTTATCAAAGTAGATGAATGCTTCTCGAAAGCGTAACCCATGGACTGACATAGTTGGGGGCCATCTTTTACCCATTGCAGTGCCCTTTCTCTGGGTGTAGAATTCTCCATTAAATTCGAAGGCATCGAGGCTCAAAACGTGGACTATAAGTTTCAAAATCATCTCGGGTAACGGGCATCATACCTGGAATTCAGAGCCTCCTTACAAGCTTCTCGTCCTAGATGGTGGTGGAATGTTCGTGTAGAGGTTTGTTATGTCGCCCTTGGCCAAAATACAGTCAGATGACACGGTAAGGGATCCAAGTTTGCGTAGGGGGTCAGTTATATCCTGGATGAATGAAGGGATCTAGGGAGCCAGAGGTTTAAGCTGGGAGTTCACGAAACCACTGAGGTTTTCAGTGGGGCAACCATTTGCAGAAATTATAGAATGATATAGAATCTTCTACTTGTGGACCTTTGGGAGGAGATAGAATCTGGCGGCTTTGGCGGGGTCAGGAGTCAGTAACCGAATCTGCTCAGCGCTGGGCATGCCAACCCTCCACATGGTGGGCAACAATCTGGGAATAGAATTGGGTTTTATCTTAGGCGTCGCGCGTATAGGTGTTGTCAAGAGTACATAATAACTAAGAGTGTGACAAGCGTCATGCTCTTAGTTATTGGGACATCATCTGCACGATAACGGCCCACCCCCCACAAATTAGACCCCAGTGACCCCCCCACAAATGAGTACCTAGTACACATTTGTGTACCATCACTCGCTTGTATCTTTATGTGTTGAAGCTCGAAAGTGGTCAGCTGCTGATAGAACGTTTTTGGCTTCAACACATAAAGATACAAGCGAGTGATGGTACACAAATGTGTACTAGGTACTCATCTTGTCACACTCTTAGTTATTATGTACGCTTGGTGTTGTGTTAGTGTCGTTTAACTGGATGTTTAGCCTCCAAGAGATAAGAGTCCTTTGACCAGATGACAACAGCCCATCCCTTGACAGCGGGCTTGGTTCTGACGCAGTTCCCTGATTGCATTCTTCTGAACGTGGGAAAGGTTCGACCATCTACGATAGAGCGGTATAGCCTGTACGTCATTTTTATGGAATCACAAAATACCTTGGCCTGAAGACTCCCGGAAAAGCAGCGCATTACCTGGTTGCAGAACCTGGAAACGCTTATTTACAGTTCATATCCGTTAAATTCTGGGAGTCGAGGCGAGGGGAGTAGATCGAGTCCTTTGAAAGAACAAGCTTCCGCTCCTTCGTAATCCTAACGGAATTCAGATCTATAACCACTTTTTCCAGTTCATCATCTAACGAGATAAGAGACGGCTGTCGTCTGCAGATGCGAACGAATCTTCTGTTCCGTATGGCAGTGGAAGATTTCGTGTCGATCTAGCTAATCTTCAATCGAAGGGCTTCCATAGCGTCCTTCACTGACAGTTCACTGATTTTCCGCAGTTTATTTGCCGTCTTCCGAAGTAGGCGATAGTCACAGTTGTCACAGTTGGTTTTTACGGAATAAGTCTTACAGAAGTTTCTTGAAATTAACCAAAACCATATTCAATCGAAAGAGAACGTCAAACTGTATAACTTTGCTCTGTATACTGTATACTTTTTGTATTTTCAACATTGAGAGAGATAAACTAGATTGGGTGAAAAACCAGCTGATTTCTAAATTTCCAGATTTTTGTCAATTGCTGCTGCATGTAGTCTCAACATTCGGCAACGATGCACTCAAATTAAAACCGTCTGCAAGCACATATTTTGTGCAAAAATGAGCTTGATTGCTTGAGTCTAGCTGCAGTTGCGACTACAAAACCGAGTTTTCAAAAACTGCAAAAGGATTTCTCCGAATTGCCTCAATCAAATAGCAAAAAACAATTTAGCAGAAACATGTTTCGTACTATTGCTGAGGGTAGTGGAGTGGTAGTGGCAGTGGAAGATTTCGTGTCAATCTAGCTAATCTTCAATCGAAGGGCTTCCATAGCGTCCTTCACTGACAGTTCACTGATTTTTCGCAGTTTATTTGCCGTCTTCCGAAGCAGACGATAGTCAGAGTTGTCACAGTTGGTTTTTACCGAATAAGTCTTAAGGTGGTGGTATCGCTTTGTGTAAATTTGACCCTATAGGCTTTAATTCTTTATGAAAGTGGATGAAACTTTCCAAATATACTATTTCGGTGCTCTTTAACATTCTGGGACGTTTTTGCCATTATTCTCTCAGCACATAGTCGAGACACCAGATTGGTTGGTATGGCTGGAAAGAGGACACAAAAATGAACATTTTTGCTTTTACAACTTTTGAGCTATCTCTAGTGGTTAAGTCAGTATAAGCAAAAAACGATTTTTGGGGTCCAAAAATAGCCGTTTTCGAGAAAATCAGTTTTTTCAAAATCACTGCCAAATCGTACGGACAATTTTGTTTTATTTATACTCAATCGATACACCGTCCAATTGCGCGTTTTATTAATACCTATTCGCTGGAGTTTGTTGCTCTAAGCTGGAGATTTGGCCGAAAAACCATTTTGACAAAACTGCGATTATTTTGTTTTGAACATCGATTTCTCAAAAACTACCCAATGGATTCGCGTGATTTTTGGCAGAATGAGAATTCGCACTATTGCGGAGGGACATTTTTCTTGGTTTGAGCTAAAACATCTCCAGTTGCGAGAAAACTCAATGCAAAGTTGCAAAATTTCGTGCCACCGCACATTTAATGGATTTTCTTGTCCGTTAAGACCTGCTGAGCCAAATCCAAAAAAATGTCCCTCGTCCCACATGTCCTGTATAGGACAGCACAAGAAAAAATTTTGGCCGTTTCCACAGTTTTGAGAAATCGATGTTCAAAAATTTTTGGTCTGTATTCAACCTGTTAGATGTCAGTATGTCGGAAAATGTTAGCTATGTTCTGCGGATTTTTACTAGTTTTGTACTGTCATGAGAATCTGCAGATTATAAGCTTTAAAATGATGTATAAAGCTTTTTCCAACTCACACAATTGCGAAAGTTATGGCGTTTCAAAAACTACGCACAAAAGCACTGCACAAAACGATACCAGCACCTTAAGCCCGGTTCACGCTGGAGTGCTTTGTGCTTTTGTGCTTTAGTGCTTTGTGCTTTGTGCTTTGATAGTTCATGATGGCAGAAAGCACAGTGCTTTGTGCTTTGTGCTTTCTCGGTTCACGATGGTGATTGTGCTTTGTCCTTTGTGCTCTTGTGCTTTAGTGGTTTTGGTGTGCTTCGAAAATCTTCAACAAAGTTGAAGATTTAACTTCGTGCTTTTGTGCTCTCCAATCAAATTAAGCCAATCTCTTCGCTGATTGGCTGAAACAAAGGGCAAGAAAGGTTTAATGAAAAGAGCTACAGTAGTCTTTATCAAATATTGAATAATTTTTGAGAAAACAGTGCCCACTAAAGCAAAAAACATAAATATTAATATATATATATATATATATGTATATATATTATATTAACTCTTTGCCTATATCAAGACGAATACTTAAACTAACAAACTATTGTATCCACAAATATTTGATTCATAGATTAAGCAGACTTCGGTGCAAACGCTTTGAGAATAAAATTTCAGAAAATTTGAAGTTTGATTTCTGGAAGTTTGATTTCTGGAGAAGTTTGATTTCTGGATGATCTTTACTTTAGAGATGCATTGACCATGAATTGTGAGTATGAGCTTAGTTTTCCTCTGCTGACTAAGCTCTAAGCTTCGCGTTGTACGTAGCCGGTCTCAGCCGCTTTTAATTTTGTAAATCAAAATATCATATTATGCATTAATTAATTTCATTGAAAATGTATTGCGTCTATCAAATTGTTCAGTACAAGGGGTGTACTCACTTTCTTAAGAATTTCACATAACTGAATATGACACTTTCCAGAATTATAAGTTAACGTCAAAGTTGAACTCTCGGAATCCAAGTCGAATTACTTGTCTAACGCTTACTACGTTTAGCGAAATCACGTAAGCATAAGTAGCTATTGAAAGGAATTAGCGCATGCGTACAGCATGTACGCTTACTCGAAAGAGGAATGTTCGCACGCGTGGGTTTGAATACAACTACAATTACGCTTACGTAAAACTTTAACGTGTACGACAAATCAGCGGTGTAATGATAGCAAGTACGTTTAAGTTAGTACTTGTAGCCTACGTCAGCTCGTATAAGCCTGTATACGCCTGTACGAATTATACGTGTACTTTATTCTTTGCAATCCCTATCCATGTGAATAGAATCTTCTGTGCACTTATTAAAATGGGCTAGCTGGAAGTTAACTCTTTTTGTTCCATGCTTTTATGCAATTTTGTTCCATGCTTTTATGCAACCTGTGATATTTTGTTTCAGATTATAGAAGTTTTGAATTATTTTACTTCAATAGTCGGCAGATGAAATTTATATTCAATACGCATCGAACAGAATACGAACAGCAGTAGAATAGAACAGTTATGACTGCACTGTGTACAATAAACTGTATTATGCTTTTAATATCAAATTTGTTCAACAGGGAAGTCGCTCCGCTTAAGGTGCTGGTATCCTTTTGTGCAGTGCTTTTGTGGTGATTTTTCGAAACGCTATAACTTTCGCAATTTTGGGAGTTGGAAAGAGCTTTATACATCGTTTTAAAACTTATAATCTGTACATTAACACGAGCGTACGAAACTAGCAAAATTGGCAAGAAAATAGCAAAAAATTTTCGACATGCTGACATCTGAAAGACTGAATATAGACCAAAAATGTTTGAACATCGATTTCTCAAAACTGTAGAATCGGCCAAAATTTTTTCTTGTGCCATGATATGAAGGACATGTGGGCCGAGGGACAATTTTTTGGATTTGGCTCAACAAGTCTCTGTACTCCAGGAAATACGGCAAATGGACGATGACACGAAATTTCGCAACTTTCTATTCAGTTTTCTTACAACTGGAGATGTTTTAGCTCAAACCAACAAAAATGTCCCTCCGCAATAGGGCAAATTTTCATTCAGCCAAACATCACGCGAATCCATTGGGTAGTTTTTGAGAAATCAATGTTCAAAACAAAATAATCGCAATTTTGCTAAAATGGTTTTTCGACGAATTCTCTAGCTTAAAGCAACGAACTCTAGCGAATAGGTATTGGTAAAATGCGCAATTGGACGGCGTATCGATTGAGTATAAATTAGCCGAAATTATCTGTAAGATTTGGCAGTAATTTTGAAAAAACTGATTTCTTCGAAAATGGCCATTTTTTGACCCCAAAAATCGTTTTTTGCTTATACTGACTTAACCACTTAATGGGTCTGTCAATTTAAAGCTGGCGAAAGAATGGACTCATCTATTTAAAACGTCAAAGAGCTATAGAATTTTCTAATGAGATTTCGCAGAGCACCTCTGACGAAGGTGCGAAATCTCATTAGAAAAGTTCAGAGCACATTGACGTTTTAACTAGATTTAACAGTTGTGAAAAAGACCCGTGTCATGTCATTTTTTAATAAGAAATTGCAGCTGATCTAGTAACTAAACTTAGAATGATTGCTTTTCTATTTAGAATCGAAAAAGGCTTCGACGAATTTTAAACAGAATCGCAGTATGTTTAATTAATGGGAATAATTAGATTGCTAATTCTTATAAGAATATTTTGTCTCTTTGTTGGGAGTGCGCATTTTAAGGCCCTTCCTTTAAGCTCGCAGTTTAAGCGCACAGGTCTTGCAATCAGCTATTGGATATATAGCATATTCAATATATACATAAATATATGCATGCATGCACACACACACACACACACACACACACACACACACACACACACACACACACACACACACACACACACACACACACACACACACACACACACACACACACACACACACACACACACACACACACACACACACACACACACACACACACGCACACACACACACGCACACGCGCAAGCGCGCACGCACGCACGCAAATCGATTATTTCTGTCTTAACTGTTCTCTTTAGTGAGCATGTCATCTTAAGTGAAATAAGTTTTCACTTTTGTCCATATTTCACTCGAGATGTTCCCTTGACTTCACATGTTCCCTTAAGGGCAAGAATGCGGTAACCATGTAACCGAATCTACTGGGAGCTTTCGAGATTTCTGAAAATTCAACAGGAACTACAGCTATGAAGGATATGGTTTGCATAATTTAGTGACTGATCACTAGGAGTTCAGCTGTTATGATTTAAGTAACTGCTATGAGTAGAATATTAATCGTACAGGTGCACTACCGTGCATAATGGACCCCTGAAGGTATTAGTCACGTCATCAGACCATTGTTATTTATTTAAGCAAAGATGACGTACCTAAAGCACAACGATGCTATAGTTCCGTTAATTTAGCAAACTACACCAAGAAACGCAATACAAATGCACTTAAACTACGCGGCAAGAACTCATATCTATCGGAGCCGGGGGGGGTAGTCGAGATCGGGTATGGGGGGAGTGGAACTGGCCTTCTCGTGTGGGGTCTCATTGGGGAGGGGGGGGGTGAAAAATAGCTGGGGAAGTTACCCACTCCAAAACACCCAACCCCCCTTAGCTAGTTGTAGGCCGTGCTGTACTTCACCACCACGCTACTGCAGCGCAACCAGATGTAAATTAAACTGTCAACGAAGGAAACTTATACGGCACGATTTCTAATGCTATTCTGCGCTTACTTGCAAAATTTCAGACGGTTGCAACTTATCTGTAGCTAGTTATAGGCCGTGCTGTACTTCAGCAGCACCCTACTGCCGCGCAACCACGCAGCGACATCGTAATAGGTATACGAAACGTATCTATGTTGATTTGCCATGCCCTAAGCTACCTATACACCCAATTTAATATGTTTAACCGTTTACAGTAAGTCTGTAGCAGACGTTCTATGGTTGCTGCATTACAGTACAGCACGATGGCAGCACCGGACAGCGCTGCGACTATTCTCTTCGTGTTCAGCGTGTTCATGCGTCCCACTAAATGGCCCAAAACTGCATATTTAGGCCTATTTCGACTATTTCCTGTCGAGAAAGTTTTCCCAAAATGGCTATTTGGCCGGACCAACTTTGGGCAGGCCACCTGAACGATCCCGTTACACAAAATTGGCCTTTTTTGGCCATCTTAGCGGTCAGGCCACATTTGGCTGGCTGCATAGGTGACCGGAAGGGCCGCCCGGGCCGGGCCAGCATTGTCGAAAAGGTACTTCAGCACAAACACTACTCTCAGAAAAACCAAACTTCACCGGCTGAAAGTGTCCAGATCATTCAGTTTTTGAGTTCGAAGAAAAGTGCTTCTCCAAGCGTGACTTACACGGAAAAAAACAAACGGGCCTAACTTGTCCGGAAGCGAAAATTTTCAAAGTTGAAAATTTTGACCAAAACTTTTTTGCTACTTTTAGTACTCGTCGTGCTGATTCCGACGATACCAAATTTGTCTAATTTCGTTGAGTATCTAGCTGGCACGGTGCGCGAACGGGTCTCTAAGGGCCGCGCTGAGCCTTATACACACACATTACAGGGGGAGCGCTATCGCGCCCCCCTATAATAAGTAAAATATATAAGCAACTGCAGGTGAAACAACCGATGTAAAATAGAGCAATTAAGTGTAGGACCCACTGGCTGATGCGGGAATTGGAGGCGGTGATGGCCGTAGAATGTTTGCACCGGGGGTTCTGGGGGGAGCACCCCAGAAGTTTCAAGTTTCAGAAATGCTTTGCAGTAAAATCGGTCTTCGGAACTCTTCACTTTGTAAAACCGAGAAAAGTTTTTGAAATTCTGCTGATTGCTAGGCAAAACTAACAACTTTCAATGAAGAATCTGATACATTTCAAGCTTTTTCTTCATAAACGCCATATATATCTTTCCAAATCTTTAAACTCTTTCAAATCTCCAATTATCACTTACGCCTAATTCATTCTGTAAGAACTTACATTCCTACATACGCCTAAAGAATATTTATGCAGAACGCAGAGTAATACTTACGCCTAAAATATTCAGTATCCATTTTCTGTCTTTGTTCCTGAAGTTGTTTCAATTTTTTCTTAGGATGGATTTACCTTGTATAATCTAAATACCAAATTTGCGACTCAACGTCATTTAGTAGAAAAGTTTTTTAATTGAATTATTAATTATTTTTTAATCTAACTGAAATATTCCAGCTAATCCGAAAATGTTTTAAATTTTGAAGTAAGGGTAGCATTTTTCAGGATTAAGCAATTGATTCGAATGAGGACTTTTCCGAAATTTTCGAAAATTTTCTAAAGGAGGACCAAAGGGAAGACTGATTGTATGTCTTTGAATGTAATGTGCAATTTTCCTAGTTTAAGGTTAAATATATAGCTAACAAAAAATAATTAGTCGAAATGTTACATTGAATTTTAAATGAAAGTTTTTTATACAGATTTGACTATTACTTACATTGCAACATTTTTGCTTTGTAAGTTTATTATTTTATTGGTCCCGAATCGAAAACTAAAATTTTAACAGCAACTCGCTTAGAAATCTGTATCAATGGAAGCATTCCAAATTCTTTCTAAATCTTTAAAGTTCTGACGAGGTTAGCTTTAGTTAGAATTTGGTGTTTGAAATATTAATTTATCGACTTAAAATAGCCTACCATTATTGTTATTATTTATTTAGGAATTAAATCTTAAAACTTCAGTGCTTGAAATTATGTACTAACTTGAATAATAGTGAATAAATGGTTGCCAACTCTTATTGAAACAGTTTTGTGCGTCCAAAATTAGAATTGTACGGTTACAGCCATACAAAACTAGAATTGTACGAGAGAGGACATACAAAACTAGAATTGTACAAAATGACCCATACAAAACTAGTTTTGTACGATTTCGGGTTTTGTATGTAACATATATAGATATATATATTTTTATATATATATATATATATATATATATATATACATTATATGTATCCACATATATATACATATAAATATATATATATATATATGTTAAAAACCTACTTTACTAACTGTTAATCCACCCTAAATTACTCTACTTGTGTTTCGTGAATGATCAACGTATTTGATCCAAACAGCAACCATCTAGCTTACATCATGTAGCTTATTTGCTTATGTAATCAGTTGTATTGTAATCGTCGTTGTGACCAGTCGGCCTGTTGAGCCATCCTTTGTATTTACTGCCGTATTTTCTTATTTGCCATTAAAGAAGCCGTAAGTTCTTATTAAATCATGATGGTTATTTATCTTTACTAGGGTATCTTTAGTTAGGGATCTTTCTTTTCTTTGATCGAGTTGCACCCTAGGTAGCTTAGGATTAGAACCTGCATTCGTTCCG
>JASAND010006754.1:0-21231 GCA_030248195.1 Trissonchulus latispiculum
GGGGGCGTAGCCAACAGCCAATCAGATTGCAGAGACCCGGTGATAATTCCGTATACGCACACTAGCACTGAGATTTGAGTGCACTCAATGCATCTAATTCCGTAGACGCACACTAGACTTTAAGTTAGAGTTTAAACTGGTCAGAGTGACCGTTTGCAAAAGGCATCTAATTCCGTAGACGCACACCTGTTAAATAGTAACCGTAATGACGGAAAATTTTGTTTTTTTGGAAATTAAGTTAATGAAATAAAGTAGGAAAGTTATTTTACTATAGTTACACCGTATCAAACATGCAACATAACAGTGCTTTACAAACAACGAACAGGCAAGCAATAGGCAGCAAAAAATTGTCAGCAAACAATAAATTAGAAGCGGAATTTTATAACTTTTGTTAATTTAAAGATCAATTTAAGATTAATAGTCATATGAAATATTCATATATAATTTTGGGGTCTTATCTCGTTTACCCCCCCCCCCCACCACTCAAACGATTTCGCGAAATTCGATTTTTTTCGATTTCTAAGGGGGGACCGAGGGAAACCGAAAAATTTTTTGTCTTCAAATTTTGCTGAAAAGATGTATATAGGGGTTTTAGGGGTCGTAGAACACGAATCTGAAGTCCGTTTTTCGATTCAACTTTTCGTTAGCTCAGTATAAGCTAAAGGTTTAAGCTTAAGATGTAAGCTTATGCTGAGCTAACGAAAAGCTGAATCGAAAAACAGACGTCAGATTCGTGTTCTACGACCCCAAAAACCACTATATACATGTTTTCAGCAAAATCTAAGACAAAAAATTTTTCGGTTTCCCTTGGTCCCCCCTTAGAAATCGAAAAAAATCGAATTTCGCGAAATCGAAATATTTCGCGATATTTGAACTCAGCGTTGTCGAAAACATACCCATAGTGAATTTTAGCTCATTTGTCAAGTTTTAAGGATTTTGAGTGGTGGGAGGGTAAACGAGATAAGACCCTAATTTTGTTTCTAATTTGTTGTTTGCTGACAATTTTTTGCTGCCTATTGCTTGCCTGTTCGTTGTTTGAAAAGCACTATTATGTTGTTTGTTTGATACGGTGTAACTATAGCAAAATCACTATCCTATTTCATTAACTTGATTTCCAAAAAACAAAATTTTCCCTCATTACAGGTGTGCGTCTACGGAATTAAATGGTTCTGCAAAAGGTCACTCTGACCAGTTTAAACTCTAACTTAAAGTCTAGTGTGCGTCTACGGAATTAGATGCATTGAGTGCACTCAAGTCTCAGTGCAAGTGTGCGTATACGGAATTATTACCCAGAGACCCCTCCCCGTTTGGTGGGGGGGGGGGTAGCTCTCTTCGACAAAGCATACCCCCCTCCGTTTGGCGGGGGGGGGTAGACAAAAGAGGTCCCCGTTTGGGGGGGTTGCCAACAGCCAATCAGATTCATCTTAGCCTGACTTGGCGACCCCCCCCCACCAAACGGGGACCCATTTTGCATCCCCCCCCCCCCCAAACGGGGACCCATTTTGCATACCCCCCCCACCAAACGGGGACCCTTTTTGCATACCCCCCACGAAACGGGGAGGGGGTCTTCTTGTCAACCCCCCCCCACCAAACGGGGGAACATTCGCGTATTGTGGTCAGAGCACCGTTACGCAATGCCAAGAAGAGAAGCCCTCTAGTGGCTTACTCTTCTTCTATAATATAAAGGAATAAATTGTGGACTCTTGGTAGGACAGTATCTGTGAAAAATAATGAAATCGGAATTGTAACTAAGATATGCGTAAACGACAGCTTGGATTTGTATATGACAATGTATGGAATTCTGCATATATAACAATGTATATGTTACGTTCAAAGTCCGCAGTCGTACAATGTCAGCCTTGTACTACAATGCTGTCACTGTCGCTGTCACATACAATGTACTTACTACAATACAAACGTTGAAATCAATTACCTAACAGTTCGGGCCTTTTTTTGCGACGTAGGTTATTGCGGCCCGAGAGAAGTGTGGGCCCCGGAGCGCCCCACGTGGCCTGGCCTGCGGGCCAGCAGGAACACATCCGCCCGCAAAATTTTCTCATTTTCCAACACTAGCCCTAACCGACTTAAAGCTAACAAAGGAAACGTGCTTTATTGAAATTTCACACAAATTTATCTTGACATAAAATTTCCAATAACTAACAAAATTAATTTAAACAGGAAACAACTCTTATCAGCAACAACCAGGCAAACACGATACGATTCGTTCATCCCTGTAACCACTACAAGGTCGCACTAGACTAACTTAACACCAACCGTGATGCTTGATAAATTATCAAAATTTTCGTAAATGTCAATTCAAATCTCATGAACTAAAAGAAGGATCATTTCAGCAATGATGTTTTCCGAAGAAAATAACCAAAAGCGTTAGAACCAAAAGAAAACAGCCAAAAGCGTCTCCTTAATGCTTTGAACTGCAAACAAATTTTAAAACTTCACATTAAAAATGCACCCAGAGCTTAAAAATGAAGTCACCTGCAATAAGCGCTACCATGTAAAGCACATGTTTTGAATGCCGTTGAAGCTATAAATATTCATTGGGTTAAATTAAAAGTGGAAATTAACAAGTCCCGACCCTGGGTGCACGAGCAGGTTCAATAACGAACTGCAAAAATAACAGCACAAGAGAATACCCTCAGAAGGAACACAAGTGACACACAAAACGCACTTCCTGGAAAAGCCCGACCAAATTCGTCAATCTTATATGTATTTATCTAAACAAAAACACTTTGCCCACTTTTCTGTCCGCAATTTACCCACCTAAGATACACTGAATCACCACAGCATACTTCCAATGAAATAAAGATATATAGCATTACTACAATATTGCATCACTACAAAATTTTTTGTTTTCCAAATTGCTCTATTTACTGTACCGCAATCCAGATACAACATGTTTTATACAATATATTTTTATATTTTATACATATCGTTCTGTAATATAATATATAACATATACTGCAACATACAAGTAATTTATATTTATGGACATATCGCACACAGGCGTCGACGAAGAAAACTGACATGCTTAAATAAATCCAGATTCTCCTGGAATTCGAAAACCAAAACACGAAAAATGCAATTTCGAATTCAATATTCAAATTTGACGTATTTCAAAGTTTCCCATATCCTCTAGCCTTCTAGAAAAATCCACACTACTCCGCTTTAGAAAGTCCCCTCTAAGCCGCATGGTGAGAATACAAGGAAAATGAATCCCCATTTAACCCTACAGTAAACTTAAAATAGTAGCATACACAAGAGTCTAATACCATACCTAATAAACTACAAAAAGGGTATAAAATATTCCAGCACAAAGTAGTCATTTAATAGTCTATCTGCATGTTTATACTGTTTATAGATTTCAAAAATACACTAACAAAAATTATCCCAAACCAAATTTTATGCAGTCCACGTATACAATACAGTGTACGTATATACCAGCCACCCGTTGCAGGAGACAACAGACATCAAAGTAAGGTTTAACTGTAAGTCAGTCAGTGAACATATCCAGCCTAGGGTAGTAGCAAGAGTCCATAATTTATTACTTAATATTATAGAAGAAGAGTAAGCCACTAGAGGGCTTCTCTTCTTGGCATTGCGTAACGGTGCTCCGACCACAATACTCGAATGTTCACCCGTTTGGTGGGGGGGGGGTCGACAGGCATACCCCCTCCCCGTTTGGTTGGGGGGTATGCAAAAGGGGTCCCCGTAAGGTGGGGGGGGGGGGTAGGCAGAATGGTTTCCCGTTTGGGGGGGGTCGCCAAGTCANGCTAAGATTGGATTAATCTGATTGGCTGTTGNCGCCCCCCCCANCAGNCNGNGACCTCTTTTGTCTACCCCCCACCAAACGGGGACCCCTTTTACATACCACCCCACCAAACGGGGTCCCATTTGCGAATATAACAAAAACTACCGTAATCCTCTGCTCTACCCCCCCCCCCCCCACCAAACGGGGGGGGGGGTCGCTGCAATCTGATTGGCTGTTGGCTACCCCGCCACCAAACGGAGGGGGGTTTCCTATGTCGAAGAGAGCTACTCCCCCACCAAACAGGAAAACATTCGCGTATTGTGGTCGGAGCACCGTTACGCAATGCCAAGAAGAGGAGCCCTCTAGTGGCTTACCCTTCTTCTTATATATTAATTTTCATTAAATACATAAGTATATGATTTTTCTTTTTCAGTGTAAATGTAAATTATATATAGTGCAATTATGCACTCTTGGTAGTAGCTTGCTGATCCTCCCAGCCTCCTCGTCATCACTGTCCGGACTGTAGCTGGGCGAGCCAGGACTATGGGTCGGGGACTGGGGCGAGATCCCGAAAGTTCCTGGTCCAGGCCCAGCCCCAGAGTGTCTCCCGGCGGCCCCACCTCTACCTCCAGGACTGTAGGAAGCCGATCCGGGCCCGGCATCCCACCGCCGCCATCTTCCGGACTCTCCGGACTGTACTGGGGCGAGGTGGGAGAGTAGCTGGACGAGTACTGCGGGGACTGACGAGGACTGTACTGGGGACTGCTGGGGAGTACTGTGGGAGTCATCATCGAAGGGGAGGCCGGAGACCAGGCCGGGGAGAAACCGCTCTCTGAGTGGACAGAGGGTGAGAATCCGGCTCCGCCGGGAGTCATTCCGGATCCGATGGCGGGGGTCCGTCTCAGCCGCAGTGTAGGCAGGCGTCCCGTCTCCGGCCCAGGGAGTCATCTGGGGGGACATGCCGCCGTAGAACACACCGACCACGCCTAGAACACACACAAAAACGTGGACCACGTATGTACTCAAGCAGTTAGACACCAAGAAAATAATGAAAACGCATGTCCTGCAGTCACAATGGCAATTTTAGTTCTAAACAGGAGAGCCAATGGGCGCTGTGAACGCTCCTCAATCCTACGCAGTTACCAACACAGCGCGGGGCAGGTGGAGATTGCTGTCTGCCCCGACTGAAAGGAACCGTCCAGGAACCCGAAGACCTACGCCCAGAACCCCACCCAGGATGTTGAAAAGGGTCCAAGGTCAAATCCAAAGGGGATCTGGGGCCGCGAGAAGTTGAAGAATTTTTCATTTTTTGCCAAAAAATAGTGCAATAGTGGATTGGATGCTGATTTCTTGCAAAAAGGAAATTATCGCACCGAAGGCGCGATAATTTTTTAAAATAGCTGTTTTTGCCATACAAATAGCAAAACATTTTCACTGTCACCCCAAAGGGGGGGGGGGTCTAGACCCCTTGAAGCCCCCCTGGCTGCAACCTTGCCTACGCCACCTCATTATCAATTGCTCTACCCACGCCGCTCTGAGGTCCCGGTGGTTCGGGAAAGCCCGGCTCTGGATTTCTTTCAAGGGCCCATTCTCAGGTGATTGGCTATCTCCGGGATGTGAGGCGGCTCCCGCTGCCTCAACCATATTGAGCTCGCTCAGACGGCCCAGGACAGGGTTTTTTCAAATTCGGACCCGTGCTTTTCAGTGTGTTTTTCTAAGAAAATGTATATATGTTTTTCTAAAAATTGATTTTTCGCGTTTTAAATGCGTTTACGACTATTTTTACTACATATAGCCTATTCCTAGTTGGTTTTTGTCGTTCTAGCGATAAAAGTCAATAGATACTGACGTGTATGGTCGATTTGGACGAAATGAGCGCAATATCATCGAAAGAAAAGGAAGAAAAGCGTATTTGCAACGGGGGGTCTGGGGGGCGGAGCCCCCCAGAGGCTGAAAATTTTTTAAAAATCGGTAAAAAACCACAATGGAAACAGTTGAACCTTTTGATTTTGTAAACCATCTTTTCTTTTGAAACGGTGCTAGAGATTTAATGCAGCTTAAAGTAGATAATGTGGTAAACTAATATAATAATAAGTATGTACGAATATATATATATATATATATATATATATATATATATATATATATATATATATATATATATATATATATATATATATATATACTATTATGCAGGGGCGCGATAGCGCCCCTACATAATATGGGTAAAAGGCGTCTGCGCGGCCCCCTGGAGACCGTGTTGGCCTGGTGCCAGCTAATTAGAGGTCCGGGAGTAGTAAAAAGGTTACCATCGTAAACAACTCGAGTAGTACAACAAGTACCACCATACTTTTGGTTCGAATTCGAAACTTCGAATTTTTGCACTAGGCGATAGTTACCGTGCGTTTGTTTTTTTTTCTCGGTGAATAACGCTTATTGGAAATGCATTTTACGGCTAAGTGTTGGAACGATGTGGGCATTTTGGCACCATACTACTATTATATGTTGGTAGACAGGATCCCCCCATGCTACCTTTTTTGGTCATTTTGGCACCTGGCCAATTTTGGCTCTGTGCCAAGGTCCCAAAGTCGGACTTTCGCTATTTTTCGCAAATTTTGGTCACACTTTTCTAGAACTGGGTAGAAGCTGGAGAGGTCTAGTATCTTTTGTTGAAAATTACCAGTAGGGGTGCATAAAGTAACGAGGGGGATTTTTTAATTTTGCTCCCTAGCTTTCAGGAGATGGGCCCAAACTTTGCATTTTTTTGGCCTGTTTGGGCGAAAAGTTTCTAAGTCTCACTTTCACTGGAAATAGTCAAAAAGTCGCCAAAAACGGCGCTTTTCGGCCTCGGGGTGGTCCCCATATATAGTAAATCGGGGTCGCTGAAAACGATGAGCATACTGCCGATACCGCCCGAAGTGACCACTGGTCAGCATGGCTCCCGTGGTTCCTCGCCCAGGGTCAAAATTGGGAAAACTCCCTCTAAACAGCGTTTTTCGGCGTTTTGACCGGGGGCATATATAATAAATCGACCACGCTCGTTTCAATGGGCATATCGCCGAAACCGACGGAAGTGACCACTGGTCACTACAGCCTACGGGGCCTATTGACCACTGGTCAAACGGCCTAAAACTGCGTTTTTCGGCGTTTTGGTCGGGGGCATTTATAGTAAATCGACTACGCTCGTTTCAATGGGCATATCGCCGAAACCGACGGAAGTGACCACTGGTCACTACAGCCTACGGGGCCTATTGACCACTGGTCAAACCCCTTAAAACAGGGTTTTGCGGCGTTTTGTTTGGGGGCATATATAGTAAATCCACTACGCTCGTTTCAATGGGCATATAGCCGAAATCGAGGGAGTGACCACTGGTCACTACGGCCTAGGAGTCCTATTGACCACTGGTCAAACCCCTTAAAACAGCGTTTTTCGGCGTTTTGTTGGGGGCATATATTCTAAATCGACTACGCTCGTTTAGCATAGCACTGTTCAAGCTCCTTGTATCCATTACCGCATTGCTGGAAAGGGATCCTTTAAAATGACAGAAGGACAAGAAATAAAAATGCTCCTCTAGAGCATGAAAAAGTAATATGGGTGATGGTGAGGTTGCAAAATCAAGAGAGGACTAGTCTTTAAAATGCTTAATATGGGGCTAGGTTAAAAAATAGAAGAGAACTAGGTTGTGAGCGAATTAATATGGGCACAGCTTCGCCGAACAACCCATATTCGCGGGATTTCACGCTTCGTCTTAGCTTAGAGTTATCAATGTCAGTCAATAAAAAATTAAGCAGTTGAATACTGTCTGTCTGTCTGTCTGTTCTCGGCCACTCTGCCCGGAGGCAATATGGGGGTCAGTCTCGGCAGGTTTATACTTAGCGGATGCTGCAGCCAGATCAAGTGACCCAAAAGGAAGCGACCGACGTGGTCTAAGGGGGATGTGGGTCACTGATCCACCATGGCTTGTGCGACCGACCTGCTGTCTCAAACATGACCAGTACGCCGTCAACTGACACGGACAATTGGACGTACTCCGAGGATGTGAGGGACATTCAACCAGCTTACTGGCGACGTGGCACCACCCGGGCACCCTCAAGCCACAATTTTTGAAGATGATGCGTCCGCCTCATCAGACATCAGTGCATCTACCTCAGCAATTATATAGTAAAGAAAACAACTGAGGCAAGCATAGCTTGACGGCACTGACATTATAATATAGCCTAACCAAGCGAGGCTGCAGTTAAGTAGTATCACTGCCGACTCGATCCGTCATTGAATGCGATCCTTCATGGACCGCAAACTCAGGAGCCTGGGAAAAGGCTAAATGAAAAGGCAGTTGAATACTCATCGAATATAGCTGTTTGCATGTACTGTTAGACTAGCTGCTAGGAATATACGTATACTATCATCATTTTGTTGTGTTGAACTACCGCAGGCTCTACTACTAGGAGAAGTCTAAGGATATGATGCTAAAGCTATTGGTACAAGTCAGGAGGAAATAGAAGATCGTGGGAGAGTCCTAAATTATTCTTGAATGTAAATTTTCCTTATAAATGGATACGTAAAATGCGCTGGTCAGTATGACGCACTTATCGAAGAAAACGTTTGCTAAAATAAAAGTTCGAATAAAGCTCGAGCACATACCGTAGCTGTAGGTTATTTATGAACTATAAACCAAATGTATCGTGGATATGCATAATAATTTACATTTACAAACCGCGAATATGGGTTGTTCGGCGAAGCTGTGCCCATATTAATTCGCTCACAACCTAGTTCTCTTCTATTTTTTAACCTAGCCCCATATTAAGCATTTTAAAGACTAGTCCTCTCTTGATTTTGCAACCTCACCATCACCCATATTACTTTTTCATGCTCCAGAGGAGCATTTTTATTTCTTGTATATATATACTTACAAGTAACAAAAATGCTCCGCACAAAAGAGGATAATATGTGTGTGTTGGCTGTATCGTATATATATATCCTTTAAATATCCTTTAAATATATAATAAATATAAATAGGTATACGTATATATCCTTTAAATTCCGGTTGAAGAAGTAAAGACAAAAGTTTCATGGGCACGTGACGTTATTTGGCACAGCAAATATTGGTGGATGGTCCCATGTCAAAAGTTGCTCAGCTCACTTAGGGCTTTCATTTGGTACCAAATTTGACCACTTTTGAAAACTTTCATTTTTGACCGAAAATCGCCTAAGTCCCCACCCCACCCCACCACTCTACAACCACTTTGAGCATGCAGTTCTATGACAAAAGTTGCTCAGCTCGCTTAAGGCTTTCATTTGGTACCAAATTTGACCACTTTTGAAAACTTTCATTTTTGACCGAAAATCGCCTAAGTCCCCACCCCACCCCACCACAGCACTCTACAGCCACTTTGAGCATGCAGTTCTATGACAAAAGTTGCTCAGCTTGCTTAGGGCTTTCATTTGGTACCAAATTTGACCACTTTTGAAAACTTTCATTTTTGACCGAAAATCGCGTAAGTCCCCACCCCACCCCACCACAGCACTCTACAGCCACTTTTAGCATGCAGTTCTATGACAAAAGTTGCTCAGCTTGCTTAGGGCTTTCATTTGGTACCAAATTTGACCACTTTTGAAAACTTTCATTTTTGACCGAAAATCGCGTAAGTCCCCACCCCAACCCACCACAGCACTCTACAGCCACTTTGAGCATGCAGTTCTATGACAAAAGTTGCTCAGCTCGCTTAGGGCTTTCATTTGGTACCAAATTTGACCACTTTTGAAAAATTTTATTTTCGACCACTTGACCCCCCACCCGACTGACCCTTCAAACGGCAAAGTGGAACCAGCCCAGCAAAATAGGTACGTCGGACGGCAAAACGGATACCGGGAATGAGCTGGGCACACCAGAAAACCCCTATAGACAAAGTTTTGAGAGGCCAGGTAGAGCCTACTATGGACCTCCAGGAAGCGATTTCCGACATGACCCTCCAGACGGCAAAGTGGAACCAGCACAGCAAGATGGATGAGTCCTACGACAAAAAGGACACCGGGAATGAGCTGGGCGCACCAGAAAACCCCTATAGACAAAGTTTTGAGAGGCCAGGTAGAGCCTACTATGGACCTCCAGGAAGCGGTTTCCGACTTGACCCTCCCGACGGCAAAGTGGAACCAGCCCAGCAAAATGGGTGGGTCTGACGGTAAAACTGACTGCGGGAATCGATTCTCCCTGCCAGAAAACCATTGTATGGAAGATTTGAGCTTTCAAAGTTGAATAGTTAGCGAGAAATTTCGATTTTTCATTTTTCGAATTTTCGCCATTTTTGACGGGCCACTGTGGTCGCTAGGGAAGAGATAGAGACACGCAACCTGGACCGTTAGTTAGTTCAATATATGTAATTTCTGAATATAAAAAGAAAACAGATCCAGCTCGTAACGTTCGACCTGAGCGACGACCACAAAAATGGTCACTTTTCGCTATGAGCCGATTTTTGCGGCGCCACTGCGGCGCTGTGGCGCAGCTGCGGCGCAAAAAAAGTTGTGATTCTTAAATTCTTTAGAGGGTACTACTAGACCCCATAGCCCTTTAGGTTGGCCCACCGCTGCAGATCACGTGAAAGCGGCGAACATTATGTACAATACAACCATCAAATAGGAGAAACCGGAAAAAAAAAACATCGCCGCCATA
The DNA here is from genome assembly GCA_030248195.1 of Trissonchulus latispiculum. Classification (NCBI taxonomy): domain Eukaryota; kingdom Metazoa; phylum Nematoda; class Enoplea; order Enoplida; family Ironidae; genus Trissonchulus; species Trissonchulus latispiculum. Next base: position 10,435 of record JASAND010006754.1, read on the forward strand.
ACCGGTCCGGGGCGCAACTTTTTAACGGTAAGTGATACGGGGCTGAAACTTCACAGACATACTAAACTCGATGTGCTCTACAATTTGCGCATGAAATCTGCGCAGGATCTGCGCAGGATTTTGCGCAGCTTCTGCGCAGCTTATTTTACACTGTCTCCAGCCACTTTTCACACATATTATAGGGGTCGCTGCCGCGACCCCTATGATACATATACTAGAGGATTACAAAAGAAAAAGGACACAAGCACAGAGGTAGGACGCCAAAGCTTTGAAAAAATGAATGAAAAGACAAGCGCGCCGCAGGCGCAAAATTTTTTCAGGAAACGGTCTTCTGTAGTTCAAAACTTTTAAAGAAATTAGTAAAATTTTGCTTCTGAATCTCAAAATTTCGGTGTGTTTTTAAGTGTGTTTTTCTAAGAAAAAGTGTGTTTTTCTAAGAAAAAGTGTGCGAAAACACAGTAAAAAACACAAAAAACCATGGCCCAGGATCAGAAGGAAAAGAAGAAGAAGAAGAAGAAGAAACACTCTTACCCAGAGAAAACTCAGGCAGGAGATACTTACTTAGACACCCGGATTAGTTCACCCTGGGTAAGAGTACTCACATTTGCTTCCTGTTTCGGAAGTACCAAGTGAGTAAGTATCCCCTGCCTGAGTTTTCTCTGGGTAAGAGTGTTCAGAGCGCCCATTGGCTCTCCTGCTTCGGACCAAGGCTTTTGCCTTAATGACTGCATGACTTGGACACAGGAATGCCTTGTATCCTTCGTGGACCCGCCTATCTGCCTGCCCGCCTTTACGTAATTCTCTTGATGTAAAGATACTAACGAAAAGAACAGTCTCAGTTAAAATGAGTGTCACAGAGGCAACTTAATTCTCTTGATGTAAAGATACTAACGAAAAGAACAGTCTCAGTTAAAATGAGTGTCACAGAGGCAACTTAATTCTCTTGATGTAAAGATACTAACTAATAGGACAGTCTTAGTTAAACTGGCAAAGAATGAGCAAGTGTCACACTCTCTGGAGCATAAAATGTGTGCTGTGATCGGCACATGCCTACTACAGCAAGCCCTGGCGTCGTCATCCAAATCGCAACAGTGGCCGACCGTCGTGCAGCTAGTGCAGGTAGTCTAGTCTAGTACGACCTGCTGACTGTACCAGACGGAAAAGCAGTACGAGTGAGAGTGAGTCATTCTCCGCAGTTTACTTACCCATAGGCCCCATAATGTTGACGGGTATCTCCATGCCTAGTTTTCACTTCTCCGCGTCCAGAAGGAGGTCGAAGGCCCCCGTCCCGACCCGGGCCAACTGGCCCATCATGATGAGTTCTCCGAGACGCCCTTCAGCAGGTCCGTCTCCGCATGATTCGCCGCCTCCATCAAAATGTCCACCTGGAAACAAACAAAAAAACAAAGACTTAATAAATATATACGTCGTTTCCAACAAAAATACATGGAAAAAGAAGCATCCAAATTCAAACTGGAGAAGCGCTTTTTTTCCTCCTCCAGAGTTGACAAGCATTTCAAGCAACGACTGACTGCAACGATTGAGACGAAATATCGTAAAGTCGCTCGCGAAGTTTTGACGAAAATGTTGCTGTTTGTTGTTGGTGTTCATTTCCGGGCTCCATCAGCTTAGAAAAGCTACAAGAGGGCACTTCGGCATCTACTGGCCCAGCACACGTCTTTGCATAGTCAGGTACACACATCGGAGAATTCGGGATGGAAATGATGTGGGGGATTGGACCCAACCGCTCAGTAGTATAATTTGAGAACTCCGTATGCTTCAGTGTTAACCCAACACAGTCGTGTTCCCGGGAGTTCGGAACCCATTTGCCCCGTTGACCAGACAGATGCCAGGGGACACATGTGGGGGATCTCCATTTGATGGGGTCCGTATCCATCGGATTTCCCACGGGGGTGGTTCTAAGCCTCCATGTAGCTATTTCACGTGTTTTGCCTATTTTCAAATTTCACCATCAGTCAGTCATTGCTCGAAATAAATAGCATCAAGAGTTTATAATAGGAAGAGTGGGACACTCAGCCCTTCCTAATGTTTTAATCTTGCAATATGCTCGAAACATTAAGGCCAAAATCTCGGGGGGGCTTCTTAGCGTGTAAACATAGTACGCTGACATTTTTCAAAAACGGGCGTTTTCGGTAAATTAAATACTATAACTTGAGCTAGGAAAGTCGTACAGCGATAATTTTTATATCATTATGTTGCGTAGAATGTGATCGTTTTAATGATATAAAAATTATATAGTTCGATTCTGGCTATCTCTTACAAATATGGCAACAACGTAACACATTTTGAAGAAATGATGAAATTCCTAAAATTTCCGTGGAAAGGATGTTTTATTGCCGGATTTGTAAGAGATAGCCAGAACCGAACTACATAATGTTTATATCGTTAAAAAGATCACATTCTACGCAACATAATGATATAAAAATTATCGCTGTACGACTTTCCTAGCTCAAGTTATAGTATTTAATTTACCGAAAACGCCCGTTTTTGAAAAATGTCAGCGTGCTATGTTTACACGCTAAGAAGCCCCCCCGAGATTTTGGCCTTAATGTTTCGAGCATATTGCAAGCTTAAAACATTAGAAAGGGCTGAGTGTCCTACTCTTCCTATTTATAAACTCTTGATAGCATAGACCTAGGCCGAGAAAAGGCCGAGGTTTCAGGTTCGTTTACACACCATATTTCAGATTAATCTTTAAATTTCGCCTAAAGATGACAGATAGCCACAAGCAAATCATAGTCCTAAGAAAACGACAGAATTAAGATTAGAACCCTATAGGACTCTATCGATTCTTCTGTTGTTGTTGTTTGTGTGAGGGAGCCTACCGTTTCCTCAAAGGAGCATCGCATCATGGGCCCGACCTCCTGTCGGTTGATCCCGTGCCGAGTGATGACCCTTGGCCGTCATCACGTCGCAGAGGAGGGCCAGATGGCGACAGTTGACATAGGAGCCGTCGAAGGAGATCACGTGATCCATCTCGCGCTCTATCGCCTTTCGCACAGCCTCGATCCCCAGCACCTATAGCAGAAAAGCATTTCTTTCACGAAAATCAATCTGCTTGACATTAAGCTAAGTACCGTAAGCTTAGCAAGCACCTAAGTCCAGGCAGACTGAAAATAACTGCAGAGCTTAGCCTAGGGATTTTCTCTGGGGGGGATAATATTGGACGTGGCCACAAAAACTATGAAGCAAGCAAGGAGAAATTTCACTGTATGTATAAAGCAGAGCGCTTTAGAGACTTATGCCCCACAGTAGGGTAAACTGCACTAACTAGGCAATATAGATATTTTATTTCGGATATTGTAACGACCATAGTGGGTATACCAATGCTTCAACATGCTTGCACGGAAAATGCACAAACCAACCCAACGGACCCACCTCTAATATTTCACAGAGATATGATTGGAATATGTGCGGATGGGATCCACGTCCCGCTCGGAGAGGACCTTGAGGAGGGCGGACCCGTCCGTCTCCAGGAGGAGCCACTCGCCTTGGCGTTGGCCTTCAACTCCCCCGTCATCCGTGATCGTGATCCGCTTCTTCTGATCCACCCTCGGCAGATGCATGTACACCTAAAACAGTACAACAGCACACCAAACACTTAAACAAATAATAGCTCCATTGGCTCTCGCCTGTATGACAGTTGCCCCTCTCAGTGACAACAGGCAGACGTTTTTCATTACTACTATGATTAATGCCTTGTACCTGTATTTTGTATCTTACGGTCGGTGGTTCAATCCCCAGAAGCCACAAAGCTTTCTTGACTCTAGCCAACCCAGCTATCCATCCTTAACTGGTCGGTAAATGGGTACCACTACGGTGGGAAGGTAACATGAGTCTGTGTACAACGGCCGGCCTCCCTTCCACGGATGCAGTTATTTGAGGTGACACTCCTGGCTCTACGGTTGAGAATCCGGGGATGAGCACCGGCACCCCATGTCCTGTGATAGGACGGAGGTATCTCCTGGGGTAGACCTTTACCTTGTATCCTTCGTGGACCGCCTGCCTGCCCGCGTTTACTTCACTTTCTTGACAAATAAATAAATACAAAACACAAGCATTAAACAAAAAATAGAGAAAACGAAATTTTATGAGTGGGCCAAGCACTTGTAGCCTACAGCTAGGTCTCACGTACACATGGTTAGGTAGAAGTGGGTACCTTGGATATGGCATCGATGCTCTGGAGAGTCATATCGGAGAGCATGTTGGCCTCCATACAGCGGAGGAACACGTCCTCCTCCGTACGGTCCACTTGCTCTTCCTGGAAAAAGAAAACAATAAATAACAAACAAACAAACCAAAGAAGTCAAGAATTCAATTAAACTACTCCCAATTTTACACCGGACAAACCGAAAATAATAGGACGGATCTACCAGAAAATACTCTGACCTGAGCCTGACCTCTAAGAAAGGCTCTCGTATTTCATAGTTTTTTAATCAATTTCGAAAAGAGCTATTGCTTGCTTTAGCAATCTTGTCGTCGCCACTGTTCATGATTCTGATTCGGAATACGAGCTTCTCCGCATTGTCGTCCGTGTAGCTGCGGAGGGTCGTCCCCGAAGCCCCCGTGGATCTTCTCCGCTATCTGCTCCATCCTCAGCTTCTTATCAGTCATACTACAATCAACATAGCCGGGTCAGAAACAATACTATGGATAAAAATTTTCTTCCTGACAACCCTAAAGGAGGGCGGTTGAACCCCCAAAACCCTTACCATAGATACGCCCATGGACTCCCGGATCAAATTACGGACCACCTCATTCCCATTCCAACAACTCTCTAACGCAACCAGCCTGAAGACGCCCACAAATAAGAATGGGGGAAACGTCGCGATCCAAAATTTAACAGCGCCGATGGCAAGAAAAGGCCAATCATCTACCCTCTGATATGAAACGCAAAGCAGAAAATATATCAGAATAACCTATCACTGAATAGAGATGCAAGGGCCGGGGCCTGGAAATTATAGATCCAAATCGAAAATTCTCAAAAAATTTTCTGGAAAATTTAAATTTTGCAACAATCTTTGATATACAAACGTTACCATAGTTGTTTTCATTCATATCGGCGGGAAAACAAACGAATTGTAACACTTTTTGAATTTCGAAAATTCAAAATTTCGGTCAAAAAATGTTTAAAAAAATTACAAAATTTTGCTAATGTTTCGTCCCGGTCGTTACCGCGGCCTGACTACCCGGTGCATCCCTAATACTGAATTAGAGTATACGTATATTTGAAGGATCGGAAAAAACAGAGATAAAGAGTCTACCGTTTTCTGTCCAACTCAATTCGCAGGAGCGATGGACTGGCTCTGGTTGGATCGAAGTCCGGCATCTCATAGAATATGTTGACCCATTCCTGGTCCTCGTGAATCACCGTGTTCCGGGGTCCGGGTCGTAGTAGATCGCCGTGTTCGCCGTCACCTTGCGCATCGTCGTGTGCTCCAGACGACACAGCACATCCTACAACAAACAACCATTACAACTTACAGCATCAGCACACTGGCGGATCCAGGATTTCGTGACAGGGGGGGCGGTAAAATTTTTTCCGGCGGAGGGTCTGGAGGGGCGGAGCCCCCAGAAGTTGGAGAAATTTTTGTTTTTACAATAAAATCTGTATTCGGATCTTTAATTCTTTTTATACTGAAGAACTGAATTTTTAAAATTCTTAATATTTTTAGGCAAAAATGGTAAATTTCTCCGAAAAATCGGACGCATTTAAAGCTTTTTCTTCATAAATGCAATAAATATGTGGTTAAAAAGTAGAAAATTCGCGCCGAAGGCGCGAAATTTTTTTGTTTTTTGCCCTTTTCCCTCTTTCTCTCCTTAATTGTTCCTACCTTCGAATCGCGACGGAGGGGGGCGGCCGCCCCCCCCCGGCCCCCCCCCGGATCCGCCCCTGCATCAGCATGAAAGACTAATTATTGTAAAGCAAATTGTGAAAAAACAAAATCCAATCCAACGTGTGGAATTGTGTAGTTACTGGTAGAGCTAAGGAGGCAACAATAATCTTTGGCTGATTTAGCACAAGCACCAGTCAGTCAGACTACACTTAAAGTTTATTAGGTCGTGACTAAAATAAGGACCAACAAAGCCCAGAGGATCATCACGTCATTGTCATAAAAACTTAGTCTTCTTGGTCCATTATTTTCAATAATCAATTTTAAGAGAAACAGCAACCCTGAAAACCACGTAAATCAATGTAGTGTTAGGGCCTTTTCAAGGACGGGAATAGCAGAGTAGAGTTAAAATTAACTGTTTTAACTAGTTTAAACTCCACTCAAGCTTGAGTTTCTCTCTTTTAATTCTTTCTTGAAAAGGATCGAGTTTATTTTAACTCTACTCAACCCTGTCTTGAAAAGAAGACCCTGAGACCACACAGCATAGCATGATTACCTTGGCCCGTTCAGCGTCCTTGGCGGCCTGGCCCATCAGGAAGAGGGTCGGTCATGCCCGGGGTCTTGGGTCGCTTGCTCACATTGATGATCTCCTTCAGCCAGGGCACACCCAGAGTGACATTCTTGACGGAGACGCCGGCAACATGGAAAGTGTTGAGGCTCATCTGCCTACCATCTGACCAGGCTGAGCCTAAAATCACCCAATCAAATCAATGGAATCGTTGAATCAATGATAGAAACAGTGAAAGTCAAATACACTTGCAATGCAATACAAAACAAAAATATGTAAGTATAGGTAAACTTGCAATACCCCTGACTTAGTCTTAGTGGGGGCGGGATATCCTCACTTGGTGACGCCCATTCAATGTTCCCCCATAAATTCGTACCTGCCCCCATAACCCCAAAAATTGTGAAATTTCACCGTTTTTACTATAAATTCTCAAAAAATTTTCAGGCTTCGCCGTATGTTTAACTAAATTTTCACTATTTTAGCCTAAAAACCAGTTAAAATTTGTTATTTTAAGCGATTTTTGGCAGTTTTTACACAAAAAAGTAAGAATTCGCAATTTTTCAAAAACATGCAATTGGCATTCCAATCAGTATAAACACAAAGTGTCAGGTGACCCGAAAACAGAAATAGCAATCCAGTAGGGATCGACCGGAATTCCGGTTCCGGTTCCGGTACTTTTTGGTTCCGGTTCCGGTTTTTGAAAACGAACCGGAACCGGAACCAATTTTAGCCTGTTATCAAAAGCAAAATTTTATTAAAATTTTCAAAAATTTTATCAAACTTCTTTAAAACTTTTTGAAAAAACTGCGATTCTCTTATATATAACCAGAATATTATTTATGCAAAAATTTTCGCCTGCGGCGCTATTGCATTATATACTTAGAATGTTTTGAATTTGTAATAATGTCTAATGTATCGTTGTTATAAATATTAATATATATATATATTATAAAACAAAAATAATACTTAGTAACTCAAATTAGATAGCACAAGACCGCCGAAACTTTTAAATTTAAGAGTACCTAATGCTGAATTGAAATTATTGAAGCCTTACCGTCGATCTATGCTATTTCAAAATTATAGAGTGGGCTGTTGTATAATCAAATGTTAGTTTTAGCTTAAATTTAATCTTTTTAATTGTTTAAATCGAGACTGGACTTTAAATATGGGCTACGTAAGTTTGTTGCTCTTTGTTTAGTAATTTATCCAGTCCGCAGATCAACAGAGTTACTAAAAAATTATGGATGGAACAAATAGCAGTGGTTTTTAAAAATGTGTAAAGAAACGTCATTTGAAATTTAAAAATCCTGATGAAGCTAGCTAAACGGAAGAAATTTTGTTTAACTCAAGTTGGAGAAATTGTGCATTTCGGTTTTCTTTGAAACTTGTGAAAAATACTTTTGGCTTATATATAATATGTTTAATGGATGAAAATTTATATATAATATTTCAATCATGCAAAAACCATTTAAATTTTAATCAGAAAACTCCAATAAAGTATATAATTATACTGAGATATAACAACAAGCTAAGGAATTATAAGCCGATGTTCTAAACAAGTCCAATTTTGTATATGGCTGATGTTACCTAAGTTCATAACCAGATTAGATTTACAATACGGAATTTATACATACAAGAACAGTAATTTTCAGAAAAAGTTTAATTTTGTCTGAAGTACAGAGAGAATAAAAAACTAAAATAGTAATAGATATCTTTTGTTTTCTAAAAATGTAAATGGCATTATTTTTTATTTTGCGTTTTGAAAATGCTGCAACGCTTCCAGTGAAGTTAAATGAACTTTTTGATTATGACTAGAAATTATCAGCCTAGAAAGCCAGATAAAAAGTAAACATGTTTATGACTTATTTTGTCGATGGAGCAGTTGTTGGTGCTCGCAAAGATTTTGGAGGAATCAATTTCTATCTACTTATATTTAGCTTAATTTAAAATTCAGCTTAACCAAGTAAGAAGTTAAGTTTTATTTGCAAGCAAATGTCCTTTAAGTCAACTTGCATTCGATTAAATTATTCATCGAGATTCGTATATAGAATGTAAAAATATAGATGCCGTTTCTTCGTCGAAAATGTGCTCGAATAATATAAATATAGCATATTCATACCGTGTATAATTAATTTTAAATTTTAAATTTAAAGCTATAATGTAGTAAAGTTTAACTGTGCTATAAGACAAAAATCTCTTAATAAATTGCAAATTTCATGTTCCTGCATTGAAATAACTATATAAAATATAAACTAAACGTTATTACAATGTTCTAGTAACTATAAAAAAGCGAAAATTGTGCAAAGATTGTCCAAAACGTCAGAAAAAATTTTCGATTTTTGTAGTGTTAAAGAGCTGGTTCCGAATTAATCAAAAGGGGAGTTTTTGCTATTTTTAAGGCAAAAACAGCTATTTTTAAAAAATTTTCGCTTGCAAGAAATAAAGGTCCAGTGTACTGTTTTTGGGCAAAAATGCAAAAATTCTTCAACTTCTGGGGGGCTCCGCCCCCCAGACCCCCCATTGCGTTTTACCTTGGACTTCCCCTTTTCAAAATCCTGGGTGCGGGCCTGCTCTTATGTGTTATGTGCTCTTGACACAAGTGTATTGTTGTATGCTGAACAAGAAACAAAAATGCTCCTCTGGAGCATGAAAAAAGTAATATGGGTGATGGTGAGGTTGCAAAATTAAGAGAGGACTAGTCTTTAAAATGCTTAATATGGGGCTAGGTTCAAAAATAGAAGAGGACTAGGTTGTGAGCGAATTAATATGGGCACAGCTTCGCCGAACAACCCATATTCGCGGGATTTCACGCTTCGTCTTAGCTTTTGTCGCACTATCAATTTAAGTCAGTAATAAGAAATTTAAGAAGTTGAATACGTACTCATTGAATACAGTTGTTTGCATATACGTACTCTGTTAGACTAGCTAGGAATACGTATGTGCGTAAATTATCATCATTTGGTCGGGTTGAACTGCGGCAAGCAACGAGAACAGATCTAAGGGCATGAGGCTAAAGCTATTGGTTGAAGCAGGGAGGAAATAGAAGGTCAGAATCCTAAGATTATTCTTGAAATATAAATTTTCCGTATAAATGAATAAGACTTTTCTCGAAGAAAAGTTTGACTAACTATAAACTAAACGTAGCGTGGATGGATATGCATACTGATATACATTTATAAACCGCGAATATGGGTTGTTCGGCGAAGCTGTGCCCATATTAATTCGCTCACAACCTAGTCCTCTTCTATTTTTGAACCTAGCCCCATATTAAGCATTTTAAAGACTAGTCCTCTCTTAATTTTGCAACCTCACCATCACCCATATTACATTTTTCATGCTCCAGAGGAGCATTTTTGTTTCTTGTCCTTCTGTCATTTTAAAGGTTCCCTTTCCAGCAGTGCGCTAACGCAGATAAGGAGCTTGAACAATGCAATAGACAGGGCAAATGTGAGCAAATGGGCTTTCGTTTAATATCAAACATGACCATTTTTGAAGACTAATTTTTGACCCACGCCGGCCACCCACCCACAGGTCGGTGGAGCCACTTTTTGTGGCTGGTATAATGACAAAACTTGATAGCCTCGCCAAGGGCTTTCATTTGACACCAAACTTGACCACTTTTGACGACTTTCATTTTTGACCAACACAGGACCCACTGTGGGTGGGGCACCCACCCACAGGTCGGTGGGGCCACTTTTTGTGGGTGGCATAATGACAAAAGTTGATCGCCTCACCAAGGGCTTTCATTTGATACCAAACTTGACCACTTTTGAAGACTTTCATTTTTGACCCACATCGGACCCACTGTGGGTGGGGCACCCACCCACAGGTCGGTGGGGCCACTTTTTGTGGTTGGCATAATGACAAAAGTTGATCGCCTCGCCAAGGGCTTTCATTTGATACCAAACTTGACCACTTTTGAAGACTTTCATTTTTGACCCACACCGGACCCACTGTGGGTGGGGCACCCACCCACAGGTCGGTGGGGCCACATTTAGAGGGTGGCATAATGACAAAAGTTGATCGCCTCGCTAGTGGCTTTCTTTTGATACCAAACTTGACCACTTTTGAAGACTTTCATTTTTGACCCACACCGGACCCACTGTGGGTGGGGCACCCACCCACTGGTCGGTGGAGCCACTTTTTGTGGGTGGCATAATGACAAAAGTTGATCGCCTCGCCAAGGGCTTTCATTTGATACCAAACTTGACCACTTTTGAAGACCTTCATTTTTGACCCACACCGGACCCACTGTGGGTGGGGCACCCACCCACAGGTCGGTGGGGTACCACTGTTTGTGGGTGGGCATAATGACAAAAGTTGATCGCCTCGCCAAGGGCTTTCGCTTGATACCAAACCTGACCACTTTTGAAG